>CAJNOL010003818.1:0-13317 GCA_905250125.1 Rotaria sordida
AAAGTACTTTTCCACTAACGCAGAGAACAAATAGCCTAATTTATTCTCGCATAGAAAATCGAATGATTCACAGTACATTTATATAATACTAAGTGTGATTTCCATATATCATGCAGAATATGAATGTCTCACTTGAACGAATAAAAATCTATTCGACTCTCGCCAGTATACGTACTGAATATTCGTCAGTATATCTCTTGGAAATTCGCCAATTGGTGAAAGTTCAGTAGACATTCACCAATATATCTGTTGGACAGTCGTCAATTGGCGAAGATCCATTGAACTTTCGCCAATACATTCCGTGGAATTTCGCCAATAATTGGCGAAAGTCAAAATTGGCGAAGTTCTGGAATCCCAGTTATTTAATGAGTGTTGGTAAGCGCTGAAAAAATTTAGCATAATTTGACTCACTGGGTGTTAGTCCTTATGATATGAAGTTTCTATTAAACTTTCCAATGAAATTTTATAGTCATCTGCAGATCATGTTAAAAGTTGGCTTTTCAGTTTTGGCTCAAAACTTTGCACAAAGAATGTTCTTAGTGTGGTTAGTTTATTCTGAATGCTTCACTTCTTTCGTTGTTTTGTGACGTAGGCTACAAATACAAGTGCAAAGTTTACTTTATTTCACACGGTAAGGTTTTGAATATATATATCTTATGACAGAAACAACGAAAATTTCGAAATATCAGAACGAACTAGTCACATTAAAAGCATCATATTTGCAAAATTTTAAGTCAAAAGTCCACTTTCGGCATGATCTGTGCAAGACTATTGGGATTTTGCTGAAAAATTCAATAAAAAATCTATTTTTTTTTGTTAGAAATCTTACGAGTAAAAAGGGTAGGATAAGCATAGATAATCAGCATGAAGTACGAAGTATAATTACATATGATAGTAAGTTATTAGCTACGACAATTGTAGAAAATGCTCCAAGTCCATTTTTTTCTGTCTACTACGTTCCGAACGTGAAGGAGACGGAGTCGGGAGCACCACCTCTCCCTCTCCTCTAATCTTGAGAAACTTCCGTTTTTCCTCAGCAAAGCTCTAACATTTCATTCATTTTTTCTGCGTACCGACTCTAAAAAAAACCTCTACTCTCCCGATTCTCATGATCTTGAGAGACACCCCTGATAAATACTAAGATTTAAGGAAAACAATAAAGGATCTAATAAAATATAATTCTCAATGTTTTTTTCTATCTTTTCATTATTTAGACGAAAGAATTTTTAATCGTACCTTTAAAAATCAAATTTTATCACTTGTTATCAATATTATTAGAAATATAGAAAGATATTTAATAGAAAAAATAATTTTTAATATAGTTGCATATATCTTTACTGCGTTTAGTAATCTATGATATTTTCATCGTGGTTCATTTTCAATCTTTTTTCCGTGATTATCATTTGACATTTTCTCTCCAATTATTGTCTCTTCGAATCTGTTAGAACTACATGTTGATGTAAATGGACCTATTGCATTTTACTGAGAGAAACAAAAATGAGAAAAATATTGTCAAACACACATGAGTATATTCATTTTCAGATGCTAAATTTAAATAAACCAGTGTTAGAAAGTGTAACTGCACGTAAAAGAGTGAAAACTTCGATTTTCTTGTTAACAGTCGAAATTCGACTTTTTCTCATGCTGTTTGTAGCTTCATAGAACATTGTATAGCTGATTTGGCCCATTTCTGACTTCTCTGATGCTTGAGATTTTCAACATTGTATTTAACATATAGTAATGCATATATTTATGCATTTATAAAAATTAAAAAAAAAACAAAGAAGATATAAATATTCACTTGTAATACATAAGAGAAAAACAAAATAATAGAAATTTTTTTTTTGAGTTTAACCGACTGAATGATCTAAATAAAAAATAATAATTTCAATCAAAAAAAGATTTACTGATATTAAATATCTCATTGATACGAGCTGAAATTAAAAAAAAATAAATAATTACAATCACAAAACTAGTTACTTGGATGTAATTCAATCGTAAAAACTGACCTAAAATGAAGAAATAAATATAATTTAAATAAAAAAGAAACCTATTTCTAAATTAAATTGTTATGTATTATTTTAATCGTAAATAAATAACTCTAATAGCGTTGATTTTACTTTAATGAAAATAAAAGAGTTATTCACTTCATGATACTGTAACTAAAAAGATGCTAACAGATTAAATCATATTGTTTTAAAATCAAATAAAGACAATAATTGTATTAGATTAAATTTATTTTAATTAAAATTAAAATTAAAGAAATATAATTCCATTCAATTCATTTCATTTTATATTTGTTCTAAATATATGATCCTTTTAGATTAATTTTAATCAACTGAACTAAATTATAATATTTATAATAAATGGAATTAGTTTGGTTTCAGATCATTTAAACTAGATTTTAAAAAAAACTTATATCATTAATTTGACTTAAAATAAATCAAAAAAAATTAAGAATAATAATCGACAAATAACAAAAACAATTAATTAAGTTTGATAAGATTGTTTAATGTCTAAAACATAGAACTGAATTAATTTATTATTATAAATGAGTATAAAATCATTTTTACCTCTATTTTGAAAAATAATAGAATATATATTCTTCTTAAATCAATTAAAACTTAAAATCAATCAATAACGGTTCATTCTTCTTCATATAGTCTATTGTAACCATGATTGGATTACAAGTCCTCTATGTTGGAGAGTTACAGATCGGAAGTGCTACACAAAAAAAAGAAATCTTTTTTCAATTCGCAACAACGTGGTGTTTAAATTAGACTGTTTTCGATCTATTGAATATTTATTTAAAATACATAAAACTATCATTATAGGGATTAATAGCATTAGAAAAACCTAAAAGTATGATCTTACAAGATCTTATAAGATTCGGATCCTTAGATTTTGCAAGAATCTTGTAGTAAGAATCGTGTAAGATTTACATTAGCATCTTACAGTAAGAAGCATACTAAGTCTTAAAATAAGATATTTGTACGGTTTCGTAAGATCATACAGTATGAATTTTACGACATCGAATTGTTGGTGAGAACTTGTACGATCTTCCTCAGATTTTTTCACTTGGATAGATAAAAAGATGATATTCTTCATCAGCTCGATGAGCTCTATCGAATGATGTATGATTGAATATAATCTATTTTTGTTGCTTCTCTTTTGCCTTTGGTGCACCTTACATTTTATTGTTATTTAATTTTCGATTAAGTTGATTGCTGAAAAGGAAGAGTTGAAAATAACAGATTGAACTTGTCTTCTTCGTCAAGCAATAAGATCGATCTGTTTTCAATCGATTTATTAAATCATGAAAAGTAAATAATTTATATTTATTCTGAAATATGAATTGTAAAAAAAACACATTTTATTTATCTCAAATTTAAATTACTAATAATTTAATTTATTATTAAATTAAACTAAAAGTAAATATTAATTGAGACTTCCTAGTCAATAGTCAACACTGAAATTTTCAAGACGATAAACCATGGTTTATAAAAGTTAAGATTTCTGTAATAAGTGATAATAAGACATGTAAGAAAAGATCATTCATGCAAAAGTAGGTTCAACAGAGAGTATTTGAATTCATACTGTACGATCAGCAATTTTGGAAGCACTGAGATATAATGACGAGTCGAGATTATCGTCATTTTGTATTGATTTTTGATGAAACTTGGCTCAATAGAATAGGTTGTTAATTATTTTGACATAGGTCAAATGAGAACCATGATTGTGTATAAAAAAATATGTTAGTTTCAAAGTACATAAAACAAACTGTACAAAGATTTTTTTGACCTGAGTGTATAAATAACTATCACATGCTATTGCATGTTTTTCGATTTATTATGTGCATGGCCATTTTTTATCTCGTTCTTTCATTTTATTTGTCTATGTATAACACAGAGCAAGCAATGTAAACACCATGCATGATTGTCTAGTAGATTAATAGCTTACAACAGCGGACGTCGTTTTTAAATACACGCATGCGCAATAAACAACAACAATAACGAGCAAAAAAATACTTGAGATTACTTTTATTCTAAAAAAGGAAACATTTAAAAAAGTGAATTGCTATGTGACATATATTGAGAAAAAATGATGCAGAATTACTCTGTTTGTATTAGATAGATTCCAGAGAAACTCAATTGTTCGTCATAAATCAAAATTATCAAGAATTGAATGGATGATGCTGAATTTATGATGAAAAAGATTCGTTGCCCACGATTATCATAGATATTCAGTGTTGTTTTTAGAGATTTAAGCAAAGTATATTTACTGTGTGCATAATTTATTAGAATAAAAAGATTATGAAAAGATATAAATAAATGAAACGAGAATATAGTTTAAAATATGACAAGAAAAAACTAACTAAATATGGAAAAAAAAGAAAAAACTAACTATTGGATAAAATTTGTTGATGCTGATAAATAATGATGACAATGTTCGATTTTCGTCGTGGATTTGTGTTGTTGAAATAAATCCTGCAAAGACAAAAGTACTGGATTGATTCAATACCAGATAATACTGAAAACAATGTTGTCAAGGAGAGATATGCTTATAATGTAATAAATATCAGAACATTGTCTCAACAAATTATTATCAAAACTCAGTTTTCACACAAGATACTTGCTTTGTTTTTTGCAAAGACTCCATTCAAATGTTCTTCTCACTTTGAGAAGTTGGTATGAGATCATCTAAAAAGGTCGTCTAATGCCCATTTCAGAGCTAAATGAACTTGGGAATTTCTTGAATAACTTTAAACAAAAAAACAGAAATAACTCAGTTTTTCAACACTATCTCGAGTCGACATTACTACATCTTTTTATAAAGTTCATGAAAAAACCCAGTTGCTTTTCTTCTGAGATATGACATCAATTTTCAAGATGATCTTAATCCGCTTTGAAAACAATATACTTTCTAAACTATAATACAATGAGTAGATAGTCTATCTCTGCCTCTATGCATCAGCTCAAGGTCAAGATCGATAGCTATTTCCTTTCAAAAGATATAAAGAATTTACTGAATGTTACTCATTAACATTTTTCAAAATCTAAGCAGTTAACAAACAAATATCTCTTAATACAAATTTTTACCCATCTTCCACTTCATGACATGATTCATTAACCTTTTAAGTTTGTTTTCCTATTAAGAACTTCGTCAAAATTCATGAATTAAGTTTATTTATAACCACGGATCAATATTTTCATATGATTCAATAAATAGTCTGTGATGTGACAGCATGTTCGGGAACCGTTTCATTTAGTATATTTCTATTGCATAAGTGTTCCAACCAAATGACAGCTCAGTAGCTTGATAATCACGATGTTCCATGTTCAAACAATATTTCCAAAGCAGAGTTATTAAAGTTGGCCTTTGGAAATTTACCAGGAAAAAAATAAGTTAGACGAAGAAACAAAAAAGTATCGAGTTGATATGTTGCGGTAAATGCGATCTATTTGTATCTCTTCTTCTTTCATGTTTTCTTTATGTTTACCAATGAGATATTGCATACTGGATTCTATTGAATTATCTTGGGCTGAGATGGAAATCTGTGCTCGTGATAGAAACACGGAATGTACTTTAGCTGAAGGGAGTAAAGTAGCACAAAAATGAATATATGGCTAGAATGTCAAAGAAACAACTAGCCACATAAATCATATCAAATAATATGAGATAAAATTTAAAAGAACCAACGTTTGTATCAAAAAGATTGCAGCAAAAACTTCATGATTACAATGATCACGATTATAGTACTTATAGTACAAATGATGCGGACAATGGATGAGTTTTTATCATCAGTTTGCGTTAAAATCTTTGAATCTCTTTTTGATCGACCGATTCGAACTCACAACGCTTTTGGAATAAAAGCATCAATAAAATAAAGGTTGAAAAGAGTTTTCTGATATATCAATTTCTTGTCATAAAATAAACTTAATTCATGAATTTTGACGAAGTTCTTAATAGGAAAACAAACTTAAAAGGTTAATGAATCATGTCATGAAGTGTAAGATGGGTAAAAATTTATATTAAGAGATATTTGTTTGTTAACTGCTTAGATTTTGAAAAATTTTGATGAGTAGCATTCAGTATATTCGTTATACCTTTTGAAAGGAAACAGCTATCGAGCTCAAGCTTGAGCTGATCGATAGAGGTAGAGCTAGACTATTTACTCATTGTATTTTAGTTTAGAAAGCATATTGTTTTCAAAGCGGATTAAGATCATCTTGAAAATTGATGTCATATCTCAGAAGAAAAGTAACTGAATTTTTTCGTGAACTCTATAAAAAGATGAAGTAATATCGACCAGAGTTAATGCTGAAAACCCGAGTCATGTCTCTTTTTTGGTTCAAAGTTATTCAAAATATGTCTACATCCATTTAACTCGGAAATGAACATTAGTTTGTTTTGTTTATTTGTTTTGCTGACGATGTTATTTTACATGTGTAATTGATGGTCTCATGTGATTAGTATCCAGCGTAGCAGAATAAATGATACTTCAAAATTTTGGGAATATCTCTTTCAATTTCCATTGTCATCCTATATCAAATAATCCAAAGGGTTTAGATCGAGACTATTTGACGGCCAATAATCTTTATCAATGAATGATGCAAAATTGTCCCGACATCATGAGTGCATGAAACCGCGAATATACGGTTTTGCAACATCTTGTTGAGAGATTCAATAGTTTCTGCAGACCTTGTTGCTATATTTCAGTATCAAAGGAAGCACCTTGTGTATATATCGAATTTGGTTTATTGAACCGTCTTCAAAGATAATTAATGATGAGACTTCCCTGAAACCTATTTCTAAACAAATAATAATATTTTGAGGATATTTTCGTGTCTGCATCATGGCATCTTTCTCGTCTGCGGCAGCACGATTCACTGCCCACACCGAATCGTTATGGATCTTATTAATGCCTTCAATGTCGAATATTTTCTTATCGAAAAAGAGAATTTTCATTGTCTCTATCTGCCGAAAATTTGTTCGCATTCAGTTAGCAAACTCTTTTCGTTTTTCTTTGCGCTCGTCAATACATACTGGTTCGGATATTTTTTGCAGAATCGAAGATCCATATCACTTTTGTCTATTTGCTTGTTCTCGAAGTACTCAATCCACTCGCCGATTTTCGAGTTGACATTGGTTTCTTTCGGTGCAATAGGTGTTAGACCTTCTCGATTGTTCTCTTTGTTCGAACAATGCGTAGACAGCCTGGCGAACTCGAAAGCTGCATTGATCCAGTGTCACAGATCATTTTGTACCATCGTTTGATGGTACGAAGGCCTAGAGCATCGTTCAAGTCACAAAAGATATTCGTTGGATGCTCATTTTTTTCGTACTTTGAAGAAACAGTTTTCTGAATATCTTTGCTTTTCACAATCTTAAAAATGAAGGACATAAGCGGCTCAAAAATCAAACACGGTTCTTGTAGAGCATCAAACAAGAAATCTTTCAGAAAAAGTTTAGTCCATTAGGACAATTTTGCATCATTCATTGATAAAGATCATTGGTTGCTAAATAGTCTCGATCTAACTCTTCTCGGTTATTCGATATAGGATGAGCTTATTCATGCTACTCAGTGAGACAAAGTAATATCGAAGAAGACGTTGGTTGAAGAACTCAAAAAGTCTGTCACAAAAATTCGACCCGAAATGGTCTTTGAAAGCTGCTCATTTTGGATCGCTCGATTGCATCATCTGTCAAAAAAAGAATGTTTGTTTTTTACATTAATAAAAGAAAATCGTTTTATAGAGCATTAAAAGATGAATCTTTAAAAAACCCAGATCTAAACAATGAAAACTGGAAGAGATATTCCCAAAATCCTGAGTATTAAAGATCTGATGTTCGACCTCTTCCTTTATTTATTTTCAAAATCAAAAAATGTCCGTACATACACATACATACATATATCACACTCTACACACTCTATATGCACTTAAAAGAAAACATATATATACAGTTGATGAAAAAAGTATCCGACCACTCCGTTTTAGTTTCATACAAAGACTTTATTCAAATAAACCTTTTAGAAAGTCAAACTCTTGTGAAACTTATGTATGGCAAAGAACTTTGTTTGCTCTATCCAATGAAGGTATTTGGAGAAGAAAAGTATTTTTTTTGAAAAATGATGAAATTTTCGATAAAAATAAGTCTCTGCCAAATTTGGGGAAGAACTTCAATCGTAAAACTACTTATGCATTTCTGTAGAGCAGCTCATGGCGCATCGATTGGTATATATAAAATTGCATTTTCATGGATTTTTGATGCATTAAGAATTTAACTACTAGTTGAAAGGCATACAATGAGTAAACGTATACAAGCATTCTATATCCGTGCCTAGTTTTCATCACTTTCCTTGCGTGAGAGTAGGCACTACAAAAGTTCTCTTTTCACTGGCGAATATCCAGATGGATCCTGCAGCAACACTAGAAAAAAACCAAGATCAAAGATCCTTTCTAGAATTATTGACCAATTTCTCAATATCAACAATGGATTTTCGTGCACGTGTCGAATGATTATCTCTACACTAAGATTTTTTACACATGCACAAATTTTTAATGCATCAAAAATCGATGAAAATGCAATTTGATATATGCCAATCGATGCACCATGAGCTGCTCTGCAAGAATGTATAAGTGATTTTTCGATTGAAGTACTTTCCAAAATTTGACAGAGACCTATTTTTATCGAAAATTTCATCATTTTTCGAAAAAAAATGATTTTCTATTTCAAATCATGACGCTTTTCTTCTCCAAATACTTTCATTGAACAGAGCAAACAAAGTTCTCTCCCATACATGAGTTTCACAAGAGTCTGACTTTCTAAAGGGTTTGTTTGAATAAAGTCTCTGTATGAAACTAAAACGAAGTGATCGGATACTTTTTTGACCAACTATATATATATATATATATACTAACGAGATCAAGGGTTAAAAGGCAAAGAAAAAAAATATAAGAAACAATCAACTATATGTATATATATAACATAAAAGAGAGATGACCCGAGAAGAAGAACGAGAAGATATATATCCAGGGAAAGAAAAGAGAATAGAATATATCTGAAGATGTAGCCTCTAACATTGAGATACCATTTATTCTAAGCCAACTGTTAGTATGCTTAACCCTAGTACTATCAGCCTGGGTCATTTTTGACCCTTTTTTCAGACCTCCTTCTCAAAAATCGAATTTCACACCAAGTCAAGTGAAATAACCTAATATTTTCAGGATAGATTGTGACTGTAGTGGAGAGGCTATGGTAAAATTTTCACGTCTATATTATGACGTTTTAGGGAAATACCAACCAAATAAAGGTCAAAAATAGCTCATTTGGCAACCCAAATTTCTCTTTTGTTACTTATACAATATATTTAATATTTTTGTTTTGTTCGAAAGAGCATGTCAGGATGCAGAGTATGATCAAGCTCTTCTTAATTTAAAAGAAGGACTCCGTCATGTCCTACGCCTTGACATGCTCTTTCGAACAAGACAAAAATATTAAATATATTGTATAAGTAACAAAAGAGAAATTTGGATTGACAAATGAGCTATTTTTGCCTATTATTTGCTTAATATTTTCCTAAAACGTCATAATATAGACGTGAAAATTTTACCATAGCCTCTCCATTACAGTCACAATCTATCCTGAAAATATCAGATTATTTCACTTGACTTGGTGTGAAATTCGGTTTTTGAGAAGACGGCCTGAAAAACGGATCAAAAACGACCCAGGCTGGTAGTACTAGGATTAATATAACTCGTTCGTTTTGTATTCCATTCTTCGTTTATATTGTATTGAGTGTTCTTTAATACTCATAACCACGGTGATTATTATCTTTTTATACATATGAAAATAAATGAAATATAAATTTCTATTCCATATTCTATGGAATATTAATCATACATGTTATGAGTAACACTTAGACAAGCGGAGTAAAGCTTCTATTTGTATCAGTATATGATAAAAAACTGAAAACCATCATAAGTAGGATTACTCGATCGATAGGATTTGAGCTACTCAACTCAATCTATGACCATGAACAAAAAAAATATACAATCAGGTTGGAAACCACCTACAAAACCTCAGGGCGAAAAAACAGACAACAAGATCTTACAAGATCATAACCTCTGCTCTTATATGATCTTATGAACTCAGATGAAACAGCGTACGAAAAATCGTCGTTCCTGAAATCTTGAGTTACTTCGTATTACAAGATTATTGCAAGATCTTGCTACCTTGCAAGATATGACAGTAAGATTATAGAAAATCATAAGATCTTGCAAGCATCTTATACTATATGGTTTACTGTAAGATTTCAGAGACGATTTTTTGTATGATTTCGTCTAATCATACAAAGTCTTACGGCTGATTTTTTGACCTGGGATCTTATGAAAGGATTATGGATGACTCATGGACCCGAGACAAAAATGATTTCCAGTGTATCTGTTTCGAACCTATTCAACATATCTATTATGATTGATTTTTATCGATAGCTTAAATATGCGTGCTTGTATTTCTATGTGTACAAACTGTATACTCTTTGTAAATGTATGCATTAGTTTTCATTCACTCAATTTATGTCGACAGAAGAATGTCGAAAATAAAATTATAGAAAGTAAATATGTCGAAAAGTTAAAATTTTAACAAGAAAACATATTGAAAGTAAAATTATCGAAACATATCTTATTTTGTTATTTTCATCGTTTGAAACTCATGTGAGATATGGAAATATGAACGTTTGATAACTGATATCAAAATGACACTATCGGCCAAATGATGTGATATGATGGCCTCGTAATTGTTCTTATTAATTGATTACATCAATCATTTTATCCTTAATTGAAACAAGAGTTTTCAGAATGAAGATGAGCACGATCATTTATTATCACCCTCATCCATTCTCACCTCAACCTCAAAACCTACACAGACAACATTTATACAAAATCGCATCAACACTTTCTATAGTCAACATAATGATGGCATAATCAGTTCATCAAATCTTCTTTCCGGCTTGTCGTGCATTGTTGAAGCGAAAAAATAGATGTGAAAAATATGTACCATTCAAGTTACTTTGTTCATTAAAATTACTCCGTATCTTATCTTCCTCGTTGTAAAAAAGAAACATTTTTATCTTATCAATATAAGTTCTATAAATGAAATAAATGGGATCCGGACAGTTGCTCGCCGGACAGTTGCGCGCGGACGGTTGCTCGCCGGACATTTGCTCGCTAGGACAGTTGCTCGCCGGACACTTGCTCGTTAGGACACTTGCTCGACAGGACAATTGCTCGCCAGATACTTGCTCGCGAATCATGCGTCTACTTAATGGCATTAAGTAGTATTGTCCTCCATCGGCTGTTATAAAACCTGATAAGTTCGTTAAAATGCACATTATCCTCAGTGCCTATCTCCCATAGCTGGTTCGCTTTGGTGCGTGTTTTGGTCCCACAGTGTGTGATACACGTTCTGAATTGATAGTACAAAGGAGTCGTCCAAACTATTCTGCTTAGAGGAGGACTTGTCGGATTCCAATATCGGATGCTAGGAAGGGCTCTAATTAAGGGCGGGGTAGATGGCTGAAGAAAGATGAAAAGAAGACTTTCACCCACTTACCCTCATCTTTACCTTAATAGCAGGTCGTGAACCATAAAAGCGAATAAAACGAGTTTTTGAGCAAACGACTTTATGATCTGATGCAAAATTCACGTACAAACTTCAAAGATTAATTAAAATACATCAGGCATTTCTTGCCCATATAGAAATTTTTCAGTTCTCAGATTTTTTTAATTTTCCGTTGCTCTTCTTAAGGATTATTTTTGTGACTTATTTATACATCCACATCGAGGTAGTTTTGCGAGCAAGTATCCGACGAGCAACTGTCCGGTCGAGCAAGTGTCCTAGCGAGCAAATGTCCGCCGAGCAACTGTCCGCGCGCAACTGTCCGGCGAGCAAGTGTCCGGCGAGCAACTGTCCTAAACCCAAATAAATATATAAAATCCGTTATTATCAACTAAATAATAATTTACATTGTCTCGACACTTCAATAAGTTGACATTTTTATCTTTTGATCCTTTCACATATCGGAACATTTATCATTCCCCATTTTAATCTATCCACACTTTTTCGACATTTCTATCTGCGAGATTTCTAGTTTTCGACTTTTTTTGACTTTCTACATTTTTATTATTTGAAATATTTTCCATTAATTTTTCTACACTTTTCTTTTCGACCAAAGTAGTATTTACGCTGTACCCCAAGGACAAATATGGCAGACTATGAAAAGTCACCCTAGCCTTTGCTAAAAGAAAAACCAGCCCTTCCAGACTGAGCTCCCAGTCACAGTCATGGTCGCGCCTGTAATGCTGATCATTTTAAGAATCCTTACAACTAGCATCAGTATCTATCGAAAAACACCTCACTTTTTTCAACTCACCAACCGGTCCACTCTCAGGAATAATAAAATACCAACTGTTACGAACGTCAAAGTTCCCTCTAATCCACTCTTCTTCTACTAATAATCTACCATAAGTCTCCTGTTTCAAATCGCGCTCTTCTCTCAAGATATTCATCGCTTCCATCATACAGCACGACATTCTTTATGAATAACTTACATCTCAATTTCCGACACATTCTATTTCACATTGCAAACGAATACTACCAAAAAACAGTTTATCCATCTCTCTCACCGAATCCTATCCGAACCTTTGACATTACTACCATTAATCAAGTTACTAAGAAACATGAATACCGCCAATCAAGACTTCAAACAATTATTTCTCTACTTTTTAGGTATAAGTATGATTTTAACATTGCAAATAAACAAACATAGCAAACAAATAGTGTACGACACGGTTTTATTCTCCAATATTCATTATCTCCATACAAAGCCAGACCTTCCGTACCTTCATCAATGTGTCATTGCTAGTGACTTCTATCTACTAGCTTACTATTCACCTATTTCATACATTACCGAATCTTTCTCCCATTATACCAATCGTCATTCCACACCCCACCACAACTGAATCTGATTCAGGAGGATAATCCCATATATCTATATCAATATTCACATACAAAGACAATACCTTGATGTCTTTATCGACACTCACCTGTCAAGCGTATTCACGCAGAAGAGCATCATTCGACTATCTTATTCTTTTTCGGAGAAGCCCTCTACTAAATACTTTCGCCAAAACTCAAACAACAAATGACTACTAGTCACAAACACGCTATTCATCTCTTTCACTCGCTTCCAATTAGCAGAATGATCCTCAACCTATCCCTAAAAACTCTCTCACAAATAACTACAACTCAACA
>CAJNOL010003819.1:0-19348 GCA_905250125.1 Rotaria sordida
AATACATTGAGATAGGATTTAATTTAACGGAGTAAATCGCTCTTGTTAGAGTTTTTGCGGTCGGATTCAATAAAACGGATTTTAGGTAGCCAAAATAGAGTGCAAAGCCCAAAATATTTTTAGCAGTGGATAGCTCGTGAAATTCTCTATCGAAGCATCAAGGTTTCAATTTTTTTAGCGAAAACTTTTCGGTTAAAAACAGCAAAATACTAAAACGCAAAAAAAACGTTTTTCACCTAAAAATCTTTTTTTAATTTTGAAAAACCGCATTTAGAAGATCTAGCCACATCCCATAGCGCATTTAATAGTTCGTCTTTCATACTATCTATATCACTTCTTAAATCAAATTTCGATCGCTTATTGTTCGAAAAAAAGAAGAAAAATAAAAAGTCCTAAACTTTTGTCCAGCAGTGTAGTTTTGATCAAGAACACTGATTCATTGTTTTTTCACATGTCTACAATATTGTTGATTTACTTTCTGTAGTAGCTTTGTGCATGCACGTGAGTAACTAGTCTTTTTATCTTTGTCAGTCTCTACGACAAACAAATTTTGTAATAAAATAAATTCAAACTCTTATTGTCACTACTAAAAAAGAAAGGAAAAAAAACTGGTTTTTATTATTTTTTCTGCTACATATATCATTGTACCGCATGGTCGGTTGAGAGAAATAAAAGAAAACATTGAGTAGACGTGGACATAGACGTAGACTTAAAGGTAAGGAGTATGTCAGAATTTTAAAAAAGGTTGTACATCGTCAGAATCTTTACCGTTTATAAGTTTAATAGTTTAGAATCAAAGCATGCTTCTTCTACTAATATATTTGTTCGATTCAGCATTTGTTCAATTTTTTGTTTCGCAAAGTCTAAGGTAAGATTTTCATTTATTATAGTAAATGGAAGCATTCTTCTTTATCATTTTCTCAAGGCATGGATGTTCATATTATGCAACTTGATCAAATAAAAAATCACATTCAACAGGCATCTGTGTGTCCTGAAAATGGAGTTGTTCGCCTACATTATATGTCGGCTATCGCATTACTTCAAGAACTTTCAACGGATTTGTACAACAGCATGCTAGCTCTCGAGGGTGTGGCAGAACAACCAAACGAATTGCCATTTGTTTGACGTCTGTGGTACAACATTAAGACTAACTTTTTTGATTTTTTAACCTCGCTGCATCTATTTTAAAATATATTATTAATATATATTATTAATCAGGAGCTTTTGTTAAATTGACGTTCAGCAATGTCAGTGATCACACCTAGCGCTGGCACTTTATCTTTATTTCACTATGAAACAGTAAAGCAAAGTAAAGTATCTAACTTCACTTTACCCGGTAAAGTAAAGTAAAATGAGCATACTTTACCCAAAAAGTAAAGTAAAGTAAAGTAAGGTAAAGTAGGATATTATGATTCAAATGTGAAAAATAAAGTAGGCTAAAGTTGGCAAAACAACTTTTTTCATTCATTGATAAACAATCGGCATCTTTTGGACATCTTTTGACTTTGCTTCACTTTATCTTCCACGTATTTTGTGACGCAACGATAGTCAAAAGGCTTTGATATGCTGTAGTATTATCAGCACATGATGATGAACTAAGAATTTGACAAAGATTTGAGTTACGAAAACTTACTTTACTTTACTTTACTTTACTTTTTGGATAAAGTACATTCACTTTACTTTACCAGGTAAAGTAAAGTATTCAACTTCACCTTATCCGGTAAAGTAAAGTTGTATATTTCCACTTTACTGGGTAAAGTAAAGATAAAGTGCCACCCCTAATCACACCGTTCTCGCTTCTTTTTCTCTCTATTACATATTTCTTTTTTGGAAGAATATTACCTGTAGTAATATTCTTTTTCTTTTTTCTCTTTGCTTCCATCTGCCATATATTCATGTGTGTTTTGGTTCTGTAATGGTAAGTTTTGTTCTGTTCTTAGTGCAGCGATTCTTTTCAAGTGTTTTTTCCTCCCTTTTTTGTGTCGTTTTTTCTTTTTTTCGAATACATTCGTTACAATGCAGTTTCTCTCTCACTTTCTGAACACAAGATTTAGTTCATCTCACAGAGAGAGCTCACAACAAATGTTCATTAAATGCCGACTAGATCATCAGAGATGGAAAAGCTCATTTTACTGCAGAGAACGTATTCGATGATAAATAACATCAAGAAAAGAAAGTTACGTTTGATTTTTCTTCCTTACAAAACAGGGATGTGTAATTTTTTTCTCTTCTTGTGCGATAAAAGAAAAAGAACGGTCTTATTTCTAACAGAGACACATTTTGCACGCAAAAACTATTTCTCTTTCTTTGACAACGTTATCGTGGTTATTTCTTTTCATGATGAAAGAAATTGTTGTGTTTTGCAAGTCTTCTCAGTGATGTAATTACTAGGTGATATTTGATCTTCCGTTTTAGACTTAACATATTTTCCATTTCAATGTCGGACAACAGCAACCAAAAAACAAAACGTTTGAAATCCTTAGTAGACAGTGGCATCAAATATAATGATGTCGACGGAAAACGGCGACGACTCTGCTCTGTCCACGGTTGTGACAAACAAGCCCAAGCTAAAAAAGAAGGTCTATGTGCTCGACATTTCACAATGAATAAAAATCGACAACAATCACTAAGCAGTATTGTTGTTTCTCATCAGTCATCCGCACATTCGACGATAAAAGAACTGAGTACCATTTCTAACAATTCTACTGACTTAAGCGTTTCTCCAGACGGTCACACAGAACAGAACACTTTTGATGCATACAGTGAGTTTTTCTAATCCATAGACTCAATGTACAAGTACGATCTTTCACTTTTTTTGCAATTCATCTTTAGAAAATGTTCAAAGAACAACAATTTCAGAACATTTGCCAAGCTTGGATATTGGATTACGTTCTATCATAGAGGAAGCCGTATTTTCAGAGAACGATGTGGTACCTACCGATCAAATTGGCATCAGCAGATCATCCATAACTGTCATACCATCAAGTAAATATGTTCGCGAAGTTTTTATTTTAGTATAATTGATCAGTACTAATCAATTACGTTATTGATATACATTATTGACGTTGACGTTGTTTAAGGTATGTCTACTGATGCGTCAAGTAAAATCCAAGACAACCAAACCAAAGGGATAAAAATGAATAGGTGTGACTATTCGTTAATAATAGTCGATGGACCTCAATGTGAGGCTTTAGCGAGGTACACATGCTCTCATTGTTCATTGTCGTTTTGCCTCAATCATGGTTCACAACATCAACAGGATTTAAAAGAAAAAATAAGCAGTCTACGAACCAAGGCTCAGGTCAGTTCTGATCTTATGATAGCGATAAATTATACTATGGTCAGAGTTTCATAATAGATCTTTCTACCAAAGTACACAGGCTAATCGAATAAAAAAACTGAGATTTATGATAAATCACTGTTTTATATTTCTTTGAAAAATGATCGCTATCTTCTAATGTTCTCACAATGAAAGGACTGCAAGTTTTCATACTTCGCTGTTTTTATTGCTTAGTTAAATATATTGCAGCGTAGCGAAAATAATCGAATGTCACCCTTTGTAGAACATTTCGAATAATATAACAACACTTAACATTGTTAGCGGCAAAGATATCTGTGTGGCACAACTTAACCAATGGACACAAACAATGTACAACAAAATCAGTGAAATACAAAACGAACTTATGGTTAAACTTGAACACATTCACGAACACATCGAAGCGAATAAGGACCGCTGGAAAAATTCCTTCGCGAATAGGATAGAAACCAAAGTTAACCGGATACTAACGGAACAATTGTCACAAAATAAGTTTGATGGACCAGCAATAGACAAAGCGCAAGATGAACTTGCTTGTTTAGAACAGCTTTTCCATTCGCTCAATAATAAATCATTAATTTCTATGACCAATATTGAAGATGACCAAGGGAACCTGAACGCACTTCGTTTAGCTTTTCCAAGTGTCACTGTGAACGACTTCAATTGGATTGCAGATTTTTCTCCCAAAAATATTATAGAAACTATAGAATACTCAAATCAACAGGAGATTGATATTAGCGAAACCATAGCTTGCGGAAGAACTGATCGTGAGTACGGTTAATATTGATAACATCAAAGCATTTTAGTTTAAATATTTTCAAAAATGGAAATAATCAGACGAATCAAATTTTTCTGTATATTCTGATAAAAAGATGAAATAGTGATTATCCACATGTTCATTTTAGGTTTTTCAGATTCTTTCTCTTTCCATTCGAAAATTTTTTCTTTTGAGAATTTTATATGTTTGAAGAACAAAATTTAACCTGAACATGCGATAAGCATTTCATCTGATCTCTCATTAACTGGAGACAACTATAGACAGATCCGAAGTGTCAAAAAATCTTTCCTAGATTGTTAGTAAATAGAGAAGTAATAACTTTGAGTTAAAGAATATTACTTGAATAAAAATCCGATAAGAATCGTACGGTTGAACAAGGAAAAAATTAGTGCTGAAAAGTTTAACCAGAAATAATAAAATTAGCTTATAGGTGAGCGTACATAATGGAGAGTGAGCGTGCATGTTGAAAATATCAAACACTAAAGTTCATCTTATAAAATAATAATGTTCACCTTTTTCTAATTAATAACGTCGAACGGATAGAGAGGAAAGGATCAGTTGCTGTTATCAATAATGAACGGACAGTCGTCTCCTAGTATGATTTATTTTTGACATGGCTAATTAAACTGTTTCCTGTAATGTACAACAAAACAAAAACCTTGTTTAAACCTCTATTATTATTCATCCATAAAGTATCAATCGAAAAGAAAGCTAACTAGTGTTGCGCAGAATATTTTCAACTTATTTCTATTTGGCTCCTATTTAAATGCTAAGTAAATTTATTAAAAAACTAAGTAAAAAAATTCAATTTTTTCTAAGTAATTTATTGAGAATAATTCTAAGTAAAAAAAATTATTTTTGCTAAGTATTTTATTTAAACTCTAAGTAAATAAGTTTGATTTTCTAAGTAAAATATTGGAACTCAATAAGTAAAAAAATTAATTTTTGCTATGTAAAGAAACATAAATATTTAAGTAAAAAATTTAATTGTACAGTTATTGTATTAATAAAGCTGTTGCTGCTCTTCTTGGTCATCGTCTTTTTCTTTTTTCACGTAGTGGTATATCCTTTGTTAATGGAGACGGTTTGTAAAACTTCAGCCTAATATTCTTACCAACAATATTTTTGCAAATATAGTCTTTGGAGCAGCTGGAGCAATCGTACAAACCGATTTTCTATTATGATGGGTCAGAAAATAGGAGTGTTTTGAACAGAAAACGAACAATCACAAACATCAACATCCTAAACTATACCCATCTATAAATGCACCACTTCTAGTTTTAAATTGGCAAACTAGGGCCAGTTAACTGCGAGCCTCAATTATTTATGTAGTTGAAGTGGTTTATCAGTATTTGACTTTTTTCCGAAGTCAGCTTAATTGTATTAACTCAATGCAATCAAAAGACTGATAAATATCGATGACCGTTTTTTTCGTTTGCGAATTTTAGCCTGGTACATGTGTACATAGTTATTACTCACAATTCTGCGCAAACTTGTAACCTGGTGAATAGGGATCGGTTCCAGTTTAAAATGGAAAATTAGTACCAGTTAGCCGGGTAACCTAGTTACTGTAACTAGTGCCTCTTTATTCCCATCAATGTCCTTACTTGCATAGATCAATCAAAATGGGTTCTCGACCATTTTAATTTTAACAGAGTTTTGTCAATGGCAACGAGTGTGTCGGAATGAGCTCTGGATGTTAGTGAAACCCTTCTTTTTACAAATACTCTCGTCTCAACACACATCCACACCCGAAAATTAAAGTAAACTTTCAATGACAGATATTTATAGAAAAATGAGGTGAGTTGATGTAAGCGCTTACTAGAAAATGGGAAATACGAAACAGTCTTAAAAAAACCAATGCAGATTACGAATATAAAAGAAACAGATGATAGAAAAAGAACTTAGTGTTTTGGAGCATCTTCGAAGAAAAATGAATACATTCAAGCATCACATCAAAACGAAAAATATAGGTGAAATAGACATATATCATGGTGATACTTCAATATTGACAGAAGAATACGAAAAGGGAAAATGTATACCCTATGTCATCAAAAAATTCGTATTATCTCAGATAGTCATACTTACCAGGGAACCGCGCCGAGTGCCTCGCGCGTTATGACTTCATATTAACAGCACTAGTAGCTCTCGATGAGACTAGCTAAATCCCAAAAGGGTTCGCGCCCATGGCCTATTGGTGAAGAGTTCTGACCATTTTACTGAGTTTTTGGTCCGTCCATAAGTGTTCACTAGAAAGCCAAATTAAGAGATTTAGATCTGGAATTTTGTCCCAAAAATAGGTCTAATGATCTTCAAGATACCCTGAAAATTTCAGCTCAAACAAACGATCCTTTATCCAAATATTGAATTTCCATGTAAACCCAATTTTTGGGATAACATTATGAAAAGCAACCAGTTTTTGAAAATTCAATATTTCAATAAAGGATCGTTTGTTTGAGCTGAAATTTTCAGGGTATCTGGAGGATCATTAGAACTATTTTTGGGACAAAATTTCAGATCTAAATCGCTTAATTTGGCTTTCTAGTGAACACTTATGGACAGACCAAAAACTCAGTAAAATGGTCAGAACTCTTCACCAATAGGCCATGGGCGCGAACCCTTTTGGGATTTAGCTAGTCTCATCGAGAGCTACTAGTGCTGTTAATATGAAGTCATAACCCGCGAGGCACTCGGGACGATTTCCTTGTTAGTCTTTATTACAAATTACTCAGTAATAATAATATGATTTAGTGATCTTGTTTTATAACTGTGATTTCAATTTATTAACATAGCTAAAAAGTATTTTACTTAGATATTAATTATCTAACTTAGCAAATATTTTTATTACTGAGAAAATCCAAATTAACTTAGCATTCAATAATATTACTTCGCGTCTAATTAATTTTACTTGGCGCTGAAATTATTTACTGAGAAGATACGAATTTTACTTAGCAAAAGCTAACTTAGCATTTATATAAATTTACTTAGCAGATAAAATGTACCCTATCTATTTTCGTTTTTACACACGTTTTATAAGGAATAAAATTGTTTAATCATAAATGAACTATTAAAACTCGTTGTATGTATTGTATAGAAGCTTTGAAACTTCGTTAGGTTAGTTTTAAGTAAGACCAACTAATAAGACAGAAGCTAATCATCGTTAAAGATTAATTAATGTTTCAGTGTGTTCGGCAATATTAGGAAATTTTTGCAAACGCTCCTTGGCGAAGAAAATGCTTTTCGTACTGGAATAGCACAAATAAAAGTTGAGTAATCGACGTAAAAACGGTTTTTAAATTTTATTTTGAAACCTCGTGAAGATATTTTAACTCAGATGTATTCAGTTGCACATAATATTAACTTGTAAATCTTATTTAATACGAGTTTCTTATTATATAAATCCACGTTTGTTTTTCAGCAATGTATATCAATTATAAGTTAGTTTTATTATTTCCTGCGGCACTTTTACTAAATCCGCTTTTATATTTGTGGAAAAAATGATTGAAACACTCTTTCCAAAATATTATATCACAATTCGAATCATCTATACTTTGCGGCAGTGAAGTTTTATTGCATCTCTTAGATGAGATGAGAAGATACAGCAATAAGAAATTCGTATGTCACACTTTTATCGTATAAGGCTTTGACGCCATGTTTTCTATCTAGTGGCGACACAAGATAGGGCTAGGCTGGGCGGTGCTCAACCACTAGGACTGTTGCCCAGCCACTGATGATTTTAAAAAATCAGTTGTTTTTCTTAAACGTTAATAAAATAACAAAACTGAAGGCATTTCCTTCTTTTACTTCGACAGTTTATGTTAAGTTGATCAGTCCATTGAATTCATTGTCAATTATAACTCATCGAATATTGGCAGGATTGAGTGATATTTTTTCCAAAATGCAAGATTAAACGAAGCTTTCAAACAAACTGTAAAATAAAATTGAAGATTTTTTCGCTTCGCGAAAACGTAACAGTTATACAAGAATAGCGATAGAGAAAATCTTTTATCTTTATCTTCAGCGGCATGTTCTGGCATTTTTTTTACACTTATAGCGCGTCGTTTTTGAACAATCATCACTGACATTGCCGCCTTCGAGGGAAAAAATTTTTTTAAGAAAAATCATCAGTTGTATTTGACGACGATTTAGTTATTAAAAACAATTGGCTCAGAGACAGGATCTCTTCAGCCGCCAAAACATTTTTTTCTTCGATAAACAGTGTGAGTTGCATCAATCTAACCAGTTCTTAAAGGATTGAAACTTTATTCTAGTGAGTCTCATTTAATTGTGCTCCTTAAAAAGCATAGTTTTGACCGATAGTCGCTGGTGTCAACACCTTCAGCGTTATAAGTATCGGAAAATGTTTTTGAATTGCATACAAAAACGGTTTTTTCTCAAAAGATTGCCAAGAAAATCATGTTTCGAACACATACTATCTTGAACAAAAATTCTTCAAACTTCCTCTAAATTTGAAGAGTCGGGCAGCCCTGTTAATTGCTCGCATGTTAAAATTTCGGTTCCGTCGAATTCGAAGCGCTTTTTTTACTTTTTACCATTTTCGAAAACATCCCCTCCTGCTTGGATCTCTTAGCGTCGCCGCTGATCTGAAATAACTTTTGAACATTGTTAGGCTGACGTCCAACCGCCTAGCTTTTTCTGGTGACCCCACTATTTCTATCGATATCTACACTTTTATATCTCTGATTCACTAGATACTGACTCTACGATTAGTTCGAACCTGAATGTAACGCCGTCCAACACAAATGATTCCCAAATAAATCAAAGCAAAAGACAGACAATAAGTGATCCCATAGTAAGTGATCAGCCAATTTTATTCTTCTTTCGTTTCATCTTCAAAACTCACATAGACTATGGCAACAACACAGAGTAAGGCACTGATAGCCACCAACATTTATGAAATCGTGCCAAATCAAATTACCGAATTACAAGACAACGTCAGTCAAAGGATCTCATACGTGCCTATCTTCCAATCTTTCTAATATTTATATTATGTTCGATTTTCTTAGGCTGAAATATCACCAAGTGGACGGCAGTATGAAAATATACTCAGGTAATTAAGATTATCTTGGAAATGTGATATTATTTAGGTTAGTTTCAGATCCGCTCAATTACAAGTAAATGCTAGAACAACAGGTATGAGGATGATGTATTTTGATAACGTTTTGTCATTAATTTTCTATTAATTGTGAACAAATCTCTATTAAATTCAAGCCTCTTCAGTTGACAGTAATCGTACTAGTCAACAGTATCATTTCTAAATAGGGCTAACATAGGAATATGCACTAAATTACTTTTGACTGTCGTTCAAAATAAATCCAAATCGACCAAATAGTTTTTGCCTTTTGTTAAACCCAATTCGAAAGAAATATTGAGGTATAGAACAGGCAGTTTGAACCTCTTCTCTCCACACACATTGTCACGAACATCGTATCAAAGTCTCCTTCTCCCAGAGACCATGGCAGATACTGTCACGATACCAAGGAGTACCATGGGATAATTGTAAACCTCGAAACAATTCTGCATTCAGAAGGTAGACTGTTCTTTTCATCACTTTCACACACTCACCTTCCTTCTTATGTTTCTAAGGTATCAGTCATGATCTACGTGGAGGGATTAGAGGCTAATACGCTTATCCTTCGTCCTCTCTTCACATCCACTACAACAAATTACAGTTAAAATCTTCTTCAACTATCAGCACACACTGACAATACATAGAGAATCATAAGCCAAAAGGCATGTTGATGAAGTCTTGTAATTAGAATGTAAACAGTTCCATTATGTTTCATATTTTAATCCTATTAGGATTGCACCGTTAGTTTTTCTTTTTCAACTTTTATATTAGTTAGGATTAACTATTGTCAGAAAAAAGCCAGAGGAGCAAGAGGTAAAAAAGCTTAAAATTACGAAACTAACATGAAGAAAGAATACAGACGTTAACTTATAGCATAATTTAAGATTTATATATGAAACTCAGATCAAGGTTAATGAGAGCAGAAATGCATTGGAAAAGGAACGAAACAATAACAAACACGTTGTACACTAGTAGAAGAATACTTTCTGATCTACCAACTCACTACAAGTTTGCTGCTTTCGTTTGTTTCGACTTATCAGAAATTCCTATGAAAATATTATAAAATTAGTAGATCAGTTTCAATACCATACAGCATATCCAAGCATAAACTGTCACGACGTCCTTGAATTTCATGGTAAGAAATGTAAGTTTTTTTAACTATGGAACGAAAGCATTATACATATTTTGCTTATTTCAAATTAATTTTGATGTGGTCTACTAAGAAACCAAGTTTTTTTCAAAAGTAATAGTTGTATTCAAAACCAACGATTAAGTTTCATACAGACGACACTTATATTCTTCGTCATATAATCTATCTACTGTAGTTCGCTAGTCAATGTTGTTGCGATTATACCTTCTAGAAGAAATATCAGCATGCGCGACTACAACATCATCTCGGTATCGTAAAGACGAAATTGAACAGATCAGTGACGATGACGACAATCTTTCAGAGCTGGATTTAAGTAAAGACTCTTCGGCTCCTGGAGAAATGCTTTTTCTGGTTCACCTTATATTATCAAACAATGACAAAGTAAGGAATGCATAACTTGCTCTTGCCATTTAAACGAGCAAAGATGTTTTATTTTCACATTTTCTTGCAAAAAGCATCGTAAGTGATTGATATCCTACATATGTTTGGGGAAGATGAAATACTCTCCCTGATAGTCCACTTTTCTATATTACAATTCGACTGATTATTGAACGAATTCGTTTGATTAAATGAAAAGGTTAATGCATGTTTTGTTTTCATCGGGAATTTAAATCAATCGCTTTCACCCTATTTTGTCTATTTCGAAGCTCTAATAATTTACCATAATCTTTTTATTACTGTCTATATTATAATATACAAATTGCGTTGCAATAAAGGAACAAAGAACATATGACCTTGAGTACATACCAAAACGAAAAAATCTGTCTTTGGAACTTTGAAGTATGAATCAAGCATGATGAGATACAATACTTCATTTGATACCTGCCGATGTTTCCTCATATTTTAATCGTGTTTCGAAGTGCCAAAATCATGCTCTTTATCCTTGAATTATGGCCATCATTTTGATTCTATATCTTTAATGCAGAAAACCGTTAAGCTCAATCTTTCACAAAATGAAATCGACGATGAAGAAATAAAAGACTTTAGTGAAGCATTACGAAAGAATAAGGTAAGGAAAATATTCGTGTGACACATTTTATACTAATGATTTCTGCAGTACAGACACTTACAATACTCAACCTTTCCTGGAATCAAATTGAATGTGACGGAGCAAAATATCTAAGTAACGCTTTACGAGCGAATAAAGTGGGAAAAGTATTTTTCAATCTCTATCATATTGATGTTCTTCTTTTATGCAGACACTTACCACACTCAATCTTTCGTTCAATCAAATTGGGGCTGAAGGAGCACAATATTTAAGTAAAGCGTTACGGTCTAATACAGTGAGAGAAATACTTTTTTCGACAGTCTCATACTAATGTTTTCTGTTTCGATGCAGACGCTCAGAATACTCAACCTCTCTAAAAACCAAATCAAAGACCAAGGAGCACAATATTTGAGTGACGCATTAAGATCTAATACGGTGAAAAATGTTTTCTTCTCACCTTTCTCATACTAATGGGTTTTTCTTCAATACAGACGCTTACGGAACTAGTTCTATTAAATAATAAAATCGGAGATCAAGGAATCCAATATATGAGTGATGCATTACGATGGAATACAGTGAGTCAACTATTCTTCCGATCTAGTTATACTAATGATTCTTCTCCAATGTAGTCGCTTACAACACTTGATCTGTCCTTAAATCCAATTCGGGCCAAAGGTGCGCAACACCTACGTGATGTATTACGAACAAACACGGTACGAAAAATATTCTTTTCATCTGTTTCATTATTATTCACTTTACTGTGACAGACAATCACTAAACTGGCTTTATACAGGACTCAGATCCACAGTAAAGGAATACAATATTTGAGCGATGGATTGCGATCGAACAAGGTAAAAAATTGCCCTTCTAACTTGTCTTATAACGTTGCTTTTACTTTGATCCAGGCACTTACTATACTGGATCTTTCTGACAATAAAATCGAAGATCAAGGAGTCCAGCATCTGAGTAATGCAATTCGAGTGAACACGGTGAGAAAAATCTTCTTTTGATTTGTGTTATACGTGTTTTTGATCGTCGATGCAGACAATCACTGAACTAAATCTAAGTGCAAATTCAATCGAAGACGACGGAGCAAAACATTTGAGTGATGCACTCCAATTAAACACAGTAAAAACGGAAGTGTTTTCAACTGTCTCATACTCTTAGCTTTATTTCGATATAGACACTTACTACACTCGACCTCTCTTGCAATGGTATCCGGGATAAAGGAGTGAAATATCTCAGTAATGCATTACAGTGTAATAAGGTAGGAAAGTGTTCTTTTAATCTGTCTCATACTAAAGCTTTTTTTCGATGCAGGGACTCACTACACTTGACCTGAGTGTAAATTGGTGGAAAGATTCAGGAATACTATATATAAGCAATGCATTACGATTAAATACGGTGAGAACAATACTTTTTTGAAGTGTTTCATCGGATTTTTGTTGTACAATGTAGACTCTCACTACGCTTCATTATAGTCTACATAACATGAGCAATGAAAAAGCACAATATCTCCGTGATGCACTACAAATGAATAACGTGAGAAGAATCCTTTGTTCGATCTGTTTCATAACGATGTTCTCACTCCGCTACAGACACTCCGTATGCTACATCTTGTCTTCTTCGAAATCGAAGATAAAGCAGCACAACATCTAAGTGATGTTTTACGATTCAATACAGTAAGGATAGTACCGTTTTGACGTGTCGCATAATGATCTTTATTGTACGATGTGTAGTCACTTACTACGCTTTGTATGAGTTCACATGATAGCCTAAGCGACGGAGGAGTACAACATCTGAGTGATGCATTACAAATGAATAAGGTGAGAAGAGTTCTCTTCTGTCTTATTCCATACAGATATGCTTACTTCGATGTAGACACTTGACACACTGGGCCTCTGCCACAATAGAATCAATGAAGAAGGAGCGCTATATCTAAGCAATGCATTACGATTCAATACAGTACGGATAATACTGTTTTAACGTATCTCATACTGTTCTTTGTTGTATCATATATAGGCACTCACTACGCTTTCTGTGAGTAATAATTTCATACGCGATGGAGGAGCACAACACTTGAGTAACGCATTACAAATGAATAAAGTGAGAAGAGTTCTCGTTTGTATTGTTTCATACAGATATTTTTACTTCGATGCAGACACTTAGTACATTAAATCTCTCTTTCAATGGAATTGGAGATGAAGGAGCACAATATCTAAGCAATGCATTGCGATTGAATAGAGTAAGAAAATACTCTTTTGTCCTGTCTTATATTGATATTTCTACTTCGATGCAGACACTCAGTATACTAGATCTCTCCTCCAATAAAATCGGAGATAAAGGAGCACAACATTTAAGCGATGCATTACAAATAAATAAGGTAAGAAATGTACTCTTTTGTTCCTTATTATTCTGTCTTTTCAACCTCAATGTAGACACTCACCACACTTAATGTCTCAGACACCCTTATTGGACCTCAAAGTAAAGAACATTTGAAGAAAATATTAAAGAAAAGAGAAAAAAATCATGATGTACAGTGAGGTTATAGTTGCTTAAGTATTGTATGATTTGTGCTTATATTTGTGATCAGTATAAAAAGTGTTTTTCATAACAATATATGAATAAATGAAGTTATTGGCGATTAACAAATTTCTAACGCATCTTGTAAAGGGTGTCTAAGAAATCCACATCCGTTGTACAGAAATTAACGAATGTTGCTCTATAAAATGTGATCCATGTTATATGGATCTTCCGGTCAGGTGAGTGTCATCGAAAACTACCACAATCTAGATTTCACATCAGTTTACATGAATCATCAAGTGGCATATGATCTGCAATAAATTCAATTTTTCAATTAAGAGGATGTGGGTGTGGGTGTGGGTGTAGGTGTGGGTGTGTTAGCAGAGAAGACTTTAAAGAAAGTCAAATCAAATAGCTAGCAAGACCGGTTTCGACAAGTGCTGAAGAAGTACTCATCAATTGCTTTTTTGATTTTGAATAATATATTTTTCTCCTACTGTAATTGAAACAGTCAGAAGTTAAAATAAGGGTGTGGGTGTGGGTGTGGGTGTGTCAAGCTACCATGATCGATTTCGACCTTGCTTAAGGGTCTTATCAAATGGCTTAAACCAATCTGAATTCGAAAATCCAAATTAGCTAACAAAATTTCAATGTTACTTCGAAAAGTAATCAAAATTTCATTCGACAGTAGTGTGTCAAGCTACCATGATCGATTCTTACTTTCGTTAGTTGTAGTTTGTGTTTTTTAGATTAATCTAGAAGTGAAATCAGATGTATATATGATTGTGCGTAAATCAATTGGAAAACAGATCGACTTATATTTCTATAAATACAAATCAATCTGCTAGTCTCAACTCTTGCTTTTCAGCAATCGATTTTCTGTCGACAAATTAAATTTGAATTGAATGAATATAAATATGCTTGAATAAAAATTAATTTAAAAGAAATGCAGATTATTTTCGCCGACGCGTTTCATGTTTATTTTATTGAAATAATAAAACACTCATCAGGGCTCTGCATTACATTAAAAGCAAAAACTAATTTTAAAGATAAAAATTAAAAATTAAGAATTAAGAGGCACAACAAACTCAGAAGAAAATGAAAATTAAGGAGCACAATAAAAGATAAAAATTAAAAAACAAAATAAAATCAAAACAAAAGTTAATCGAACAATAAAACTAAAAGGTATAATATTATCAAGTATACTAATATCATTTATTTATCCATGAAGATATCATTCAATTGACAGAATAATTGATTGATCAATAAATTTTGCTTGATGAAATTAATTAATAACCACCAAATGAAAGAATATTTGATTGATCAATAAATTTTTTAAAAAACAAGACCTTCATGAAACTTTATGTGAAAGTGTAATTACAGCAGTACATGTTGTTCGTCGAGTTGTACAATGGCCAGCCGCAGCTGTTAAACAACCACTCCATATTACACTGATTTTATTTGATAATTGAGAAGAAAAAACATCTTGATTAAATATTGCTAAAAGTTTATTGGCTAATTCTTGTCGTTTTTCTTTAAGTTTAAATGTTGATGGAATAAAATTACTGAAACTAATGGTAAATAAGGATAACATCGTTCAACCATACGTGTCCATTGACGCCATAAACTGAAGATATTATTCAATGTGATACTATTTACTATACTAATATCACTTATTTATCTTTAAAGTTTTATAGAATATTAGTACGTGTACGTGATGGTACACTACTTTAATAAACTTCAATAGTATCATTGTCTTCCATTTCCAATTGTCTAGTTTCAATAATATCATTATCTTCCATGTGTAATAGTTATTTAGTTTTCAAATAATTTTAAACATGGAATATTGACTGAACCACATTAGGATATAAATTATCAGTGATTCAATTCTTTCAATAAATTCTATTTGATGAAATATATAACTCGACATTTAGTTGACGGGTGATCCCCAGTATATTGAGTAACTCGACGTTTAGTTAACGGGCGATTTCTAACATAGAATATTTAGTAATAATTTTTTAATATATTGAATAACTCGACGTTTAGTTAACGGGTAGTTTCCAATAGAGAATATTCAGTAATAATTTTTTACAATAACATGTATATAATAAATAATATTGATTATCTCGAATGTACCATAGGTTGAAAGACATTGATTAAGTAAACAATATTCGCTTATTTGTCTTTAAAAATGTAAGGCATAAAACATAATATCATTTCTTTATCTTTAAAGCTATTAACCAGGAAGTCAAAGTTAAAGTCTACATTAAGAAGGTAGAAATCAAAACAAAATGTTACATATCAAAAGTTAAACGTTCAATTTATCTTGTATAAGTTAATTGCCGTTGTAAATTTTTAACATTGCGTGTACCAAGAATGGGTAAGACCTCATTAATCGGAGATTCACAAAAATATTTATCCCAGAGGGCATGGAATTTTTTTGGAAATGTTTTCATACTTGAACAATAAGTAAAATGAATAAGCATTGTCTTACCATAGTCCACTGGTATTTTTTCTTTTATAGGTGTTTCTATAATTTTTTGAAGAATTAAATTATAATTGTTAAAATTTAGTGGTTGATCAATTTTATATTTCAATAATAGATAATTAAAACATTCTTCAATAATTTTATTAGGATATTTATTAAATAATAATGCCAGTCTTAATCTTTCACGGTCATCTAAATAAGCTTGAAAGGTTGAACAGTATCTAATAATACGAAGTAGCATCGTAAAAATTATATTCTTTTTCATATGTAATGGATGTACGCTATTAAACGGCAAATAATATGGTTCATAAGATGGCTTCTGATAAACAGTCGTAATTAAGTAACCATCCTGGTTTTCCATGTAAATCAAGAAAATCAGCTGTTGAACCAATATTCTCTGATAATTTAATATTTTCATCAAAATGATTCCATCTATCAATTTGTTTAAATAAATGTCGGGCAGGCCAATTGATTACTATAAATATATCATCAATATATCTAAAATATAATCCACCGCTATTATTAATTTGCTTTATAATTTGTTGTTCATAAAAGAACATATAACAATTAGCAACAGTAAGTGTAAGTGGAGAACCCATTGCTCCTCCACGAATTTGATGATAAAATTGGCCATCGTAAGAAAAATAATTATTTTGCATAACAAATCGACTTAATCTAATTATTGTTTCAATTTTAAGACCACCAATCTGTTTTAATTTAAGGTGATCTAACATTTTCTTTAATGACAGTACTCCTTCTGTTTGTGGCACCATAGTATAAAGGTCTGTCACATCAATTGTGCAAAATAAAGTTTCTTGACGTATATTAATACTTGACCATTGTTGCAACTGTTTGACTAATTCAAAGCCAGAATTTACAGTTGTTTTTGCAGCCATCTTATCAAATAAAGGTCGAAGTAATTCGTCGAGAAATTTTGATATTTTAATTGTAGGATGTTTGAGATCAGATATAATTGGACGAAGAGGAGTACCAGGCTTATGTGCCTTAGGTAGATAATATAAATGAGCAAGTTCAACTTCATTTGGATTAATACAAAGTTTTTCATATTGTTTTCGGGTAATCCACTTGGCTAATCTTAAATCTAATAAGTATTTATTAGTCCGACGAATCAAATCAGGTAATGGATCTTCAGTACCTAAGCATTTGTAGGCCTTTGTTTTCTCCATATATTCTTCTGATTTTTTGCGATAATCGTCAAGTTCACCAAGATGGAACACTTTGTTTTTATCAGATTTTTGAAGAACAATATTTTTCAAATGAAGCTTATATTTTAAACGTTTAATCAATCGTCCATAATTTTTCTTCTTTTTAATAGTCATTCGAGAATTAATATCTTGAGACTGACTTGATTGGTGTGGGTGTGGGTGTGCGGTGTGGGTGTGGGTGTGGGTGTGGGTGTGCGGTGTGGGTGTGGGTGTGGGTGTGCGGTGTGGGTGTGCGGTGTGGGTGTGCGGTGTGGGTGTGGGTGTGGGTGTGCGGTGTGGGTGTGGGTGTGGGTGTGCGGTGTGGGTGTGGGTGTGGGTGTGCGGTGTGGGTGTGGGTGTGCGGTGTGGGTGTGGGTGTGCGGTGTGGGTGTGGGTGTGTATATTATGTTTAAAGAAACTACGACTATAGTTTCGACCTTTCTCAAGGGTCAAAATCTTCAGGTAGTTTTAGCACTGCATAATTTTATAGATTAAATTGAAAAGAACGAATTCTTCTCACGTTTAATTTGATAAACATAAAGCAAAGCAGAGATTTCTTAAGCATATAACACGGGTGTGTAACAGCTACCATAATCTAGATTTCATCTCGGCTAAGAGAATCGTCAGATGGCTTAATCTATTCTAATTTATTAGCTACTAGTAAAAAATCTACAACGACATATAAGAAATCGATAGAAGAAGAGATAGATAAAAAAACGGTCAAGATAGTGAATAGATAACAACTACAATAATAAACAATAACAATAACAATAATAATAGTAATAATAATACTACTACTACTACTAATAATAATAATAATAATAATAATATGTTGAAGAACAGAAGCTGGAATAAAATGAGCGTTTGCTGGTATATATAAGCTGAATAAAGAAATGGAAGTAAACAAGCAATAACGGAATAAAGCAAGAACACATGAAAATCCAATGAAACTAGAGAGAAAGAGAGAACACATTAGGTTTTCTCTTAGTTTTTCTGTCAAATGCAAGTGTTTCGTCGATTATTTTTTATGCTTTTGTTGGTAGCGTTGAATCATTTTTTCCCATTCATCAGATGCACCTATAGGTTCTTCATTTGATGCTTGACTTTGATCTGGATTTGTTGTCGTTTGATGTGGTCGTTTGTAAAAGTATTCATTTGGACCTAGAATATTTTTTAACGAATAGTAGTCAGTTGTTGAAGAAGTAGAATATTTTGTTTATAAATCTATCGATTACCCATGATATAAATGAAAGCTCTTTCTTTCCAATATTCCATCGTTTTCTTCTGACGATCAGTGGTTGGTTGTTCTAATAATGAGCCTACATCGTCAGGATTCATCAAAACTATGGCTGGTTGTCGAACATTTATTTCTTTTGCGCTTCGATATTTGTCAGTAGCCTTTTAAACATATATGCATAGATATATATATATATGTGTGTATATTCGTAGTCTGTAGAAATGAATGTTTTGCTTACATTTATTTTACACTTTTTTTGTGTTAGTAAATTTTTTTTATTCGGAAAATTCAGTTTACCAAAATCATCCCATGGTATATCACCATAAACCGAATATCGAGCATAATCATTCCATGCGTCTAAATTCCATCGCTCTTGAAAGTAATTAACGCGACCAGGTAATGATATTGCAAATGATGTTTTTCCTGTACCAGTGGGTCCAATTATAATAAGACATTTGGCACGTGATGAACGATTAAATTCTTCTTTGATCCAACGATTTACAGCTTCACCTATATGGGTAAATCAAATAGAAACAGATCAATCTATATCTCTCAGATACAAATAGAAACA
>CAJNOL010003820.1:0-19335 GCA_905250125.1 Rotaria sordida
CCAAAATAGCACAGAGCTATAGGCAAACATTTTATCTTTAACAGTTTGATGTTCGAACCGTATTCAAATGACTTACCACAACAAAAGTTCCGAGAAGATGCATAACACCGAGTGAAGTGGAGACTCTTGGTGAGTTTCTCGTCAATATGTAGTATTGACAGATCGTTTGCTTCTCTTTTTATAGTACTGTCTTATTTGAATCGATGAAAGAAAATATTACCAAATATTCTATTAGTATTGGCGACAACATTTATTGAATGTTATCACTGAATATTCTTTTTACAATAATTATACATAAATATACATATTCAACTATCGTTTGAAAAGTTTCAATAGACAATTTGGGCGCAATTATAACTAATTAGAATATCAAGAAAGGGATCCCACAGCTTGTGAAATTAGCCTCCTCCAGAAGATCGCTTTCTTCTACCTTTAATTGTCATGTTATTAGAGACCTGGTGTTCGATATTTTTTTATTTTGTTTCAAAATCAACAATGTCCTCACACACACGTACATATCTATATCTGAAGTCTGCACATATATATATATAACAGTAAACGAAACCAAGGGTTAAACTTAAGGACAAAATAGAATAAAGAAAAAGAACTTTTCCAACGCTACAAAATGGTATAAAAACAAGAAAGAATATATAGAAAGACAACGAAGTATGGTAATTCCATCAGGTTTCTTCCACCGTCACGACAACCGTCTTCGAATTTCGTGAAAGTTTCAGAGATTCTAGAGTTTTTGTGCTGATCATTTTGGTAATAAAAGCTACTAGACTTTATAAATAACTCATGGAGTGAGTCTGGCTTCTGAAAATATGAATGTTTCAAATGCATCCAAAAATATTGCTAGGTGTTAGGTCCACGCACTTTTCTTCTGAGAAAAAGTATAGTGAACCTTGAAAAGATCGTAGAAATATGAAGCATAAAATGGACCATCTATTGATGCTAAGGATGGGCGTGAATGTATTTATTCTATTTGCCCCGCTCCGACACTCACATCCTACACGCGTACTCACAGCCGAGGTGGCATGTTAAGATTACGATTGAACGAGATAAAAGTGGAGATACCATTGTCTTGAATTACTTCCTTACTCATTACCTCGTTACTTGAGTCTCTGTAGTTGCACCGCAAAGTGTGGCTAACACTTACGTTTCCATTAAAGAACCAGTTTCTATGGAGATCGCTAGTTGTCAAGGAAAGGATGTTTCAAAAACTGCTTTTTGAAAATATAAAACTTAAAAAAATCTGCTGTATATGATAGAATAGAAAAGTAAATAGTCGTTTCGTAGAGCAAACTTTTCTCTGCAAACTTAAGCCATTAAAACCTGTTTCACATTTTGAATTTGATAGATTTCAATGATAATCCAAAGTTGACCAAAACAGTATCCTGTAGAACTTCTATTTTTGGTCGTTTGAAGCAATCTGATGGTAGTTGTTCAATCTTAACACAGAAGGAAATTCTGAACACATATTATCAAAGAGCGAAAAAGTCTGATCCTAACTAATGACTTCTGACTCTAATCAGTTGTCTTTAAATGGTCAGAAAATGAATGAATATTTTGTGGCAGAACATTCGCATCATAGATTATTATCTTTTTCTCGAAAAACTATCGCCTAATCATAAATATATTGCTCGTTGTTATTATTTCATTGACATTGTCGCAATCAAAAAAGATGATTTGAATTCGAAATTAATAACTCTCTTGAGATAAAATTATAAACTTGAATATCAAATCATTTGCGAGTCGCTCAATGTTATAGTCTTGGAAACACTTATAAAAAAAAACAAGGAAGAATTAGATCAAACAATCAAAATGTTTGAAAAGAGATATTAGAAGTTTAGACAAAGTCGCTCGACGATCATTTGATAGAAGTAGCCAAATGTTACAGTGTTATTGGAAATGTTTATCATAGAAATAAAAAACCTTTCAAACGTACTTGAATATCATTGAAAAGCCTTGAATATTAATGAGAGACATCTTTTAAGGTATCACAGTGATTCGGGCTTATCCAGATCAATATCGCTATTACTCATCGATATCTTAGAAACTATGAACTCTCGTTGGACCATGCAAATCTTTCTTTCGAGATTTTTTAAAAATCTCTTCCTTCTCAACGTCAACGAATTCGATACGCTTTCCAGAATATTAGCCTTATCTATGTAAAGCAAGACAGATTACAACAATCTTTATCGTATTGAGGAAAAAAACAGTTAACATCTATCGACAGACATTTCCTATTGTTCATTAATACATTACTGATATTGAACAAAACATTCGTTGTGTCTCGTGTCAATTCGAATAATATTATTTTTGAATAGTTTATACGAAAATTTGGAATTTGCAAAGAACCATATTATATGATTTGTAAAGTAATTGTTCATTCATGGAAATCCATTATCAAACGAAGAGTTTATAATTATTAGCGAAAGAAAAACAATATTTAAACAGAAAGAGCATCTTTTTATTGCACACAATACGCACTAGTACAAAAAGAAACAAAGTGCCGAGCTGGCCTCGAAATCGAGCTTATTTTCTAAGGCTCAACTTGAAACGTTACTAATTATAAGTATATTTCTTTTTACAGAAAAGAGTTCTTCACAATAAAACTTAACAATTACTTTGATAAGTTTTTATGGTATTGTAAAAAGTTTATTATCATGATGATCACTAGTTTAATAATATCAGACAATTCCTATGCTTGTAACAACAGCATGAGAGATAAGAAAAATTTCTTATTGAATCGAAAAAGCAAGATGTATTTGCCTTGTACTCGACTTTTATGAAGACTATCATTCATTAATAAGAATCTCTTAAGGTAGATTTTTACGGATCAGTTTTAAAGACTTAGAAAGATTACTATTTGCAGTTTACATTTTTAATGTTTATCTATTGCTAATAGCATTTTACATAGGTAATATTCATACCATTCAGTCCCATTGATATTTCATTCTGTTTTGCATATGAATAAGAAGCATTAGCACACGAAAGAAATTCTTTATTGCAAGATGCATAAATCTATCTTGAAAAAAGAAGCAAATAAAATTCAAACAGTTTATGTTGAGGTTTGCTACCAAGACAGGAAAGTCATTGATCTAACACAAGTCTCAGTATTGGAAGGAACAAACGTATGTTTATAGATTCTATGATCGTTAAATTTCGTTCTCATCTTGCTCCTATTTTCTTAATAATAAAATGTTTCAATTGTGATTTTCAATGATCTTCGTAACTCAATATATTATTATGTATGGTTACTTTAATTTGAGCAAATAAATGCATGACATACGAAACTTTTCTCTTACCGTTCTGATGATTTTTCGACAAAAGTCGTGCACGTGACGAAAGAAATCAGAATAAAAACACAAGGTATTTATTGAAGAAATGTAAGAATATATATGACGATACAAAAAATACACTGATGGCAACAATACCAATTATACAAGAAAATAATCTTGAAAGTGTCTATATGATTTGGCTTGATGCAGAAGTAAATCAATTACAACACAATATTGATGCTCAACAACAAATTCAATCAATTATAAATCATCTTAAAATATTTCAAAATATTCAAGATTGTGAAAAATATATAAATCAAATTTCCAAAGATGATCGAATTCTTCTTATTGTTAGTGGTCAATTAGGACAAGAAATAGTACCACGAATTCATCATTATCGACAAATTTTTTCAATTTATGTTTATTGTATGAATAAAGCAAAAAATGAAGAATGGGCAAAACATTTTCATAAGGTAATTTGTGAGAAGTAAATCAATTGATTAGATGAAATATCATAGGAATCAATTCTCAATATAGATTTTAATAGAGCAAGGATTATTTCATTTACCGATAATGATCTTTTCCAGAATAATTTCCAAACGGATATTCAAATTTATTAATTTAACACTTTCTTATAAGTATGCATTGCATTAAATGCCATCCTCGTTCGTTGTAATTGTAAATCTTCTTCTATATGAAAGAACATATGATTCCTATGGCAGAACCTATCGGATCCGGATCCACATCAGAAATTGATCCAACGCTTGAGATTCTAAAAGTATGATTCAATTGTAACTTGATTCTTATAATATCATCGTCAAGATTACTTGAGAAATGTGTAGAGTGTGATATTCATTGAATAGAAATAATGGAAAAACTATCTGATTCGGATTAGAAAATTTCATTGAGAGTACAAAGAGTACAGTTCCAGTTCAAGGTCAAAACTTTTGAACTCGACCAGCGTTTCTCTCTGGTATTCGTTGGAAGAATAGGTTGATTATATATCTGTTACAAATATTGGTTTTGTGGAACTCACGTATATTTTCGAAGAAAATAGTGAGTGTAAGTTTTAAGTTCGAGGTTTGACGGCTCCCCCCCCCCCCTCCCCTTACAGACTTTAGCAACCGAGAATGAAAGGTGTCAGATTTTCTAGAGCTTTTTTGAAAAATTGCTCAAGCTATAATTTTGAAGATTACTCAACATCATTGTTTGTGAGTTGATTAATATATATAATAGTGCATAAAATCTGCCATAGATATCATGAATATGTAAAATAGACTTATTTGCCAATTCAATGATTATAATAATAAGACTATTAAATTAAAAAAACACGAATAAAAAAAAATGAAAAATAACGAGCGAATAGTAGCAATGCAAACAAAAATAGGGCGCTCGCAGAAAAAAATAAAAAATCTCTATTTTAAATGTATAAATAAATAAGAAATTCTCGCTCTTGTCATCGATTATCAGTAAAAACAACTACAGTCGGCGAGAAAATTTTCAGTTTACATATGATGCATTAGAATATTAAGGTTTAAGGATATATGTGAGTTCCACATTTCAACTCCGAAGGAGCTGTGCTAACAAGCTTTTTATTTAAAAAAAATCATAATCGTTTCATTCTTAAGATTTCTATCAAAATGAATTTATATGCCATCCCTTCTATTCAAATATCGGACTCATAAATGCACATTGTGACTTCATAGATTTATACTCTCAAAGAGTAGTCATAATTGGACAGCATATGTTCTACAAAGGACATACTCTCCTATTATGAAAAATCCTTTTCTTCAATCTTTTTCAAACTGAAAAAGATATGCATCGTGAATATATAAGAGATTCTTTTATAGCTGTAATCTAAGGTTATGGATCCAATAAATGAAATCGGTTTTCGATTATTTCTGGTAAGGTCTTATACATCATCAATCATCAATGATTTTACTTCAAGGAAAGTAAACTGAGTCCGAAAAATATAAATTAGTCTAGAATGTTAGAAATACTTTTTTTTTCTAAAGACGTAAGTCTTCCAACGGTTAAATCACTTTTGAGTCGAGACTATGTGCATTACGTAGATCCAAATGAGTTATGAATATTCTGAAAAAAATTAACACCCTTAACTTATTGCTCGAAGATACTGAACTCTAACAGTATTTTTTTAATGAATACCGTGATTCCCTCATTTTCGAATTTACACTTGAAACTTTGCATAGAGACAGACATTAACGAGAATAGGTTATTGTGAAAGTTGCAGGTCTTTTAACGATATAAGTGATGTAAAAGGTATGCTAATACCACAGTTGTATTTTAGGTTAAGCGCAGCGATAAAATCTGAAACATTCACAAAAAACTATTTTCGTTATGATCTGTTTCTATGGAAAGTTTCAAGTGGAAATTCGAAATTTGAAAATCAATTTTTTCTGGTATCCCCTGATGAACACCACAACATTCATTTACAATATCATAAAGTTGCAATATCTTCACAGCAATAAGTTAAGAGTACGAACTTTTTTCAGAGTATTCATGATTCATTAGGATCTACATAATGAACATAATCTCGACTCAAAAGCGATTTATCAATTAGAGGGCTTCTCTTGTAAGAAAAACACAACATAGCTTTCGAAACTAATATGAATTATAGAAAATTCTTAATTGATGATAAAGATTCTTGTGATTTGTACGATTAGAAATCATTTTATTTCTTAAAATATTTTGAACATGATCATATTTTATAATAATGTTGAAAACATCATTGAGTAAAAAAATAATATTTTATTATGTTCAAACTATTGATTTCTTTTTGTATTTTCTATTAGATAAGAAGTGTAATTACTGAATTAAATGACTTATTAAATCAAATTCAATTAGATCATTCAAAACGCATTGAAAATAAAGTTGATGAACCATTTATAATCAATATATCAAAATTTAATAATATCACAGATAAATCTACTAAAGAATTAAATGGTGAATTTCTTCATTCTCAATTATTAATGGATTGTCTACTACGAATGAAACCAAATATAACTGATAAAAATGAATTTATAAGTCTATGTAAAAAATTCTATAAAAATAATTCAAAAGAATTAAATCTTGTTAAAGAATTTGAAAAAAATTATTCATCAAATCAAGCATTATGGTGGTATACACGAGATTCATTTATTTATCGTTTATTAAACAAAGCATTACGTATTCAAAATATTGATTTATTATTTCTTTTTCGATTTTTTATTTGTGATATTGAAAAACAATTAAAATTATCTCAATGTTCATCATCAATACATGTTTATCGTGGACAATTAATATCAATTGATGAATTAAATCAATTAAAAATGTCACTTGGTGAATATATTTCAATAAATTCATTTTTTTCTACAAGTCTTAATCGACAACAAGCAATAAAATTTTTAAATGAATATATTTTTTCACATAATTTACAAAAAGTTCTATTTGAAATCGATGTTAATCCTCATATAGATCATTTAAAATCATTTGCAAATATAACATCAAAAAGTTTTTATACAAATGAACAAGAAATATTATTTATGTTTGGTTCAATATTTCGTTTAATAAATATAAAACAAGAAAAAAATGGACTTTGGATTATTCAAATGATTTTATCAAATCATAATGATGAAAATATAAAACAATTATTTAATAATATTAAAAATGAATATAGTGGTATTAATAATGAAACAAGTCTTCTTTCATTTGGAAATATTTTATATCAAATGGGTAAATATGATTTAGCAGAAAAATATTTTCATCGATTACTTAATGATTTACCAAATAATCATGATGATATTTCAAAATGTTATTATTCACTTGGAGTATTAGCTTTAATTAAAGATAATTATGATTTAAGTCTAAATTGGCATAATAAATCAATAAAAATTTTAAAATCAAATGATCCACATTTAGCTGATAGTTATAATTGTATTGGTTGTATTTATCAAAAAAAAGAATATTTTAAAAATGCTTTAGAATTTTATAATAAAGCTTTAAATATTTGGGAAAATACAAAAGAAAAAAATTATTATCAAATAGCTGATTGTTTAAATAATATGGGTTGTCTTTATGAAAAAGAACAAAATTATTCTAAAGCTTTAGAATATCATCAAAAAGCTTTATCAATTCGTAAAAAATATTTACCAAAAGATCATCCTGATTTCGGTGCATCATATAATAATATTGGAAATATTTATTTTTGTCTTCAAGAATATGATTTAGCATTAGAAAATTATGAATATTCATTGAAAATAAAAATAAAATCTCTTCCATCTTATCATTCATCATTAGCATCAACATTAGAAAATATTGGACTTGTTTATGAACAAAAACAATCATTTAAAAAAGCTCTAGAATATTATGAGAAAGCAGCTGTTATTTTTCGTGAAACATTTTCATCTACTCATAGTCATGTTATTGAAATTGAACAAACTATTAAACGTATTTTATCGATATTAGAAATCTGAAGCATTAATAACATATTTCTAAATTTTTATCAAATATAATTTCGCAATAACTATTTTGTTTTTCTAATGAATCATGTCATTGCATCAAGATGTTTCATTCTTTCTTCATTGTGTATATAATATGTACTGTAATTTCAATAGTAGAGAATAATAATTATTTTTATTGTTTGCTTTCATCATGTATAGTAAAATTGAAGATTTATCTATTGAACTTTGGTTAGAAATATTTACTTATTTAAAAATTCGTCATCAATTTAATACTTTTCTTAATTTAAATAAAAGACTTAATCAAATTCTATTATCTTATCAACCTCATATTACTTTGAAAAATAATGATGAAGATACTCAATATATACTAAAATATGTTTCACCATATTTAATACATCGAGAAAATGTCACCGGCTTACGATTGGAAAATACAAATAAAGTAAATATGATTATCTGAAAAAGAAAAACTCTTTCATATCACCATCACAATAGTAAAATCTTTTAACTTTTTTTTCTGGGTACCTGTAGAAACTGTAGATACTCACGAACATTGCCAAAGCTGTAAAAAAAAAAAAGATAGAATTCGAAACGAATATCATAAAGACATCCATTTTGAACTGCACTTTGATACTCGCAATGAAACTTTCTAATCGAAATTGGATAGTCTCCTCGAAGATCCGGAATACCTTTCTTCGTTTTTTTGAATCCAGTAATTAGCACATCCATTGACAGGCTCTATTCCGTAGACCTACATAGTTACTTTAAATTTTAATTCTACGAGATATTTTACAAATAAATATCAAGATGTCTATCTTTATCTTTTACAATTCAAACCAAGATAACCATGTATGTCTGTATCTACAAGAACGGTTATATTCTAGTGGAAAACAAAAAAGTGCAGCCTAGAATGAATGTTAGGGAGTTGTAGGTCCACGTTATTGTAGACCCGGATCTGGAAGAACTCACAACTTCCTAATGGATATCTGTATGATATTTGTTTCAAATTCTATGCTTTTTTGCAGCTTTAGCGATGTCCGCAGTTTTTTACAAGTATTCGTTGTTTTTAAAATATTTATTAAAATTTAGGTTGACCTTATTAATAATGAAAAATTATTATATTTTCCTCGTGTTGCTACACTTTTTCTTCATCGTTTGCATATTACGAAAGATTTTCTTAATCTATTTCAACAAAATTCTACTTATCTTCGATACTTGAATATTAGTTCAATTGTATCTGGTGATAAAATAATGATGCATCAATTACTTGAAATAATTCTATCTCTATCAAATTTACAAACATTACATCTTGGTTTAAGAATGAGTATGTCTCCAATTCAATTAAGAATTTCATCAAAAAGTCCAATTAAAAATTTAAAACTAATTGGACTCAATGAAAATTTTTTTATCGATCGACTTATTATTTTATTACAATATTTACCATATTTACAATCTTTACATATAATAACTAATCAAATTAATTTTATTTCTACAAAAAATACAGATAATATATCTTGTACAAATTCAATCTCTAGTTTTACTTTAAATATTCATGAATTTATTGTTTCTTTTGTACAATTTACAAATTTTATATTACGTATAATACCTTATGTACAAGAACTTAAGATTATATGTCGTAGTCCAGTTCAAAATTTCGACTATTTAAATCATCGAGAATGGATAATGTTTATTCAATCATTACCAAATTTGAAAAAAATAACTCTTGATATCTCTCGTAGTAATGACATTGATGAACAAATATGGAATAAGAAATGTCAAATGTTAATTAAATTAATGATTAAAAATCATATTATTTTACAAATTGTCAAATAATAAATATATTTCAAGTTGATTTTATCTCTTAAAAATGGCTACTACTACTACTATGCAGAAGAAAGAATAAATTCAATTAATGATAATACTCATTTCAAAAAAGAAATCAATATCTTATAATAGTAAAATTTACAAAAAGAAATTATTCTAACAAAATCGAGCAAGTGTACATATAAATACATTATTAGATATCAATATATTTTCATTTCTTATTCAACATTTAACTTATAAACTGATGATTTAGTTAATTTATGATATAGTCAAAGATTTTTACCCTTTGAATCTTTCTCTATATTTTGAATAAAATATCTTGTCATTTTTAATTATAACTAACAATTGAATTTAGCATTTCTATACATTGTTTATTAAAATAAACATAAAATTAATTGAAAATTTTTGAATATACTTTTCTTTCTCAATGTATCGAAAAGATTTCTCGTTTGAAACTTGTCCATCTCAATAATGTACGTTTATTTTCTTTGACTGTAAAATACAAGCTATTAGCGTAATTCCGACAGGATTAAGATGTGAGACACGATGGAGTTGCTGACATCGTAAAAGAAGACATTTATTGACATAGATTTTGGTTTATGAATTATTACTACCTACTGTTAATACATGTCCATGATCGAAGGTGATAGTCGTTATATAGGGTGTCCAGCAAATCACGAAACAAGAAAAAGAAAAGCGAATATCTCCACTATATTTTGACCAAATCAGCTGATATTTTTACTACTGATAGATGAGTGTTCATAGATCATATTCATAAGTGAAACATTGTCAAAAACTGTTTTAAAGTATCACAACTGACTTCAACAAGGAACTGTAACCTTATGAAAAAACAATATATTTATTCGCTTAGTCAAGAATAAATGACATCTAATTTTTTCGATTAATTCTCCTCACTAGTATCCTTTGGTCTATTATTTATTTCACAGATAGCTTGTCTTATTATTCAGTGTACGCTGAAAATTTCAGCTGTACACAAAAAGAAATTTGTCGAGAACACTGCAATGTTTTTTTTTTCATAACTTATCTTTATGAAGAAACAATTCAGAGAGGTTCAGAAAATAACTAACAATCTATTCAAGAACAGGAAACGTTAGGTATAAGTATATATACAAATGTTTAATGAACTTTTCGAATTGAGCACAAAGTCTTACACGTGAATAAATAGTAATTGTTTTCAAAATTTCCTATAATCTTCTATAATTTTTTTCTCATTCTGTAGTTTCTGTCTGTTACAATTTTTAGGTATCAAGACCCATGGGAAGTGAAATAGGAGCCATGCTTCTGTCAAAGATACGACTAATTGTCATTCAGAATATATAAGTTCTGACAATGTCTTTCGAAATTTAATGTAGTTTTCCAACTACGAATACCAATTATGACAAAATCAATGATACTACAACATAAGTAGATAAGTTTGTTTGTTTTGAATCTGGTAATAATACTCAGTCCTCACATTATGACATATTCGGAACTGACCAATAACTAGATAACATTTTTTTATTCGATGAAGATTTTTTTTTTTCTAAAGTCCAGAAAGTTGCAAAAGAGTTTTCCGGTATTCCGTAAGTATTGCTGATCAAATTCTTTTCATATATTTTTACCTTAGAAATTTCTACTTTTCCTAAACAAATAAAAAAAAATGATGAAGTCTCGATGATATTCGATTGAAATAAAACTATTTCTCTACACATCAGATTAATTGACAAAAGAAATATTGTTAAAAAAATGGTACAAAACGAAATTTAAACAATAAAACGAACAATTTTTATAGAACATCTAAAATTTTTATCTCGAAAAATTTTATACTAAATAAAAAAAAAAAGGGTTAAAAGAATTCTCAATTAACTTCAATAACAAACAAAAATTTTCAATTTAATCCAATCTGGCTTATCCATCACGATATCTAGCTTAAGATTAGTAAGTTTGACATATTTTTTTCTACATTCATTTTAAGGTCTGTTGCCAGGTGACACGTAAATAAAATGTCTGTGATTGATTTTTTTCTTTTTCATTCATCATATTATTTTGTCATTTTAATAAAACATTTCTACACATATATTTATGTCACAACAAAATCAAGTCTTAGAAAAAGATATAAAACGTCTTCAATCTAATTTTAATCAAATTCTAACATCCGGTTGTCATTATTATACACAAGAAATATCAAATCATATAAAACATATTAATGATGCATTGGATAATATTAGACTTGATCATGAATTTCAACATGGATCAAAAAATTGGGCAAAACAATTTGATTCAAATGAAATGAAATTAAATGAAACAAGTAAAACATTTCAAAAAAACAAAGTTTTTCTTTTACGGTCATCTCTTAAAAATTGATCTTGAATCAGATCTATTGAAATTGCATGAAATTTTCAAGATATGTTAGGGCTATAGTAAACAAGCTATGGTAAAATTTTCAACATTATATGATGATGTTTTTAGAAGATATTTAATAAACAAGTGTCAAAAATAACTCATTTGAAAGAACATGTCAGAATGCAAAGAATGAAAGAACTCTGTTTTCTTTTTAATTCTTACTTTTTAAGCGGAGAAAATTTCAATGCCTCGAAAAAAACGGCGCTCCGAGTTATAAAAGTACTCTTTTATATAATAATAATAACAATAATAAGTCTTAATTCAAAAAAAGGGACTCTATCATATCCTGCATCTTGACATGCTCTTTCCAACATAGAGAATTTGGGGTTACAAGATCGAAAAAAAAAACCGAAAAAGATTTTTCTTTTGTTTTTTTTTCTTAGATGTTCAACAATTAATTGCAAAAGGACGTAGCCTTACTCAAGAACTTAATACTTGTCTACATACAACTACAGTTAAAAATAAAGAAGAAAATCAAATACGAGAATTAAATAGTTGGACATGTAATACATTGCTTGAATATCTTCAAGTAGATATTTATTTTCTATTTTTTTCATGATTTATTAAATCATCAAGATTTTTTATATTTTAGGCACTTCAACCATATGCATTAGGTTCTTATGCTCGATTAGATAATATAGCTCATCATCTTGGCGTTACTGATCGTTATATTGGTTATCGAAATAATTTAACTCGTAATGGAAATCAACCATTAAATGTTCATACAGTATGGGCTGATCGAAAATTTCCTCGTGCAAAAACATGTTCTCAACAACAATCAACACCAGATTGGAAAGCTTGGGTTCATGCTTATCGACGTATTTAAAAAAAACCAACAAATGAGAAATTATTTGTTATGAAAATTATATTTTTATATTTAGATTATGGTCCATCAGCAACAACAACAACATCGAATGAACAAACAACGAATAATAATCAAAAACTTCTTGGTTATTTACGACCAACACAAACAACGGGTATCTTGTTTATATAAGAAATTATGTTAATTTATCTAGGTTTTTTTTCTCTTCTTTCGAATAGGATTAAATCGTCCAAGTACAACACCAAACTTTTGTTCACGATCATACGTTTATGATAATGATTATAATAATGAAGTTCGTAAAGCAGGTATTAATTTAACATTTCCAGGTGAAACTGAATTTATGGATCGATATAAAAAACCTGAAGAATTACCATATTCTCCATTTATAATTAATCCTCAACCTGATTATACATTACCAGGTCGACCATTAGCTCGTCTTGTGCCTGATTCATTTAATAGTGAATATACACGCAGGTATATTTATTTTTAATTTTATCGATTTTTAATATTTTTTTTGTTTTTGATTTTAGTTATGTATTTCCTGATTCATCAAAAATTGAAAAATTTCCCTGGTTACGTTCATCGTAAATCGAACAATTGTCTTTCATATTCCCTTTTTTTTTTCTTTAACATATATATACCTTTTAGCAAAAAAAGAAATAAAATACTGAACACCTTTATTTTTCAAATAAAATAGTTAATCGATCAAGTTTTAGTAAATTACGTTTAGAATCAAGTGCCCATACTTGACTATCATCTACGGAAACTAAATGATAAAGAAAAATTTATATTCACAAAAAATAAAGAATCATTCATATTTTTTTTTTGCTATACATACCAGTAAGTGAAAGAAAACGACCAGGTAATGTTGTTGATCGTGTTCCAATTGGATTTGTTATAGAAATATTTTCACGACATTGAATTTGTCCACGACTTGTTAATAACCATAATGTATGTTCACTAATAGCTAATTCAAGAGCTGAACAATCTATTAGAAAGAAACACTAAAGATTTATTCATTTCGAAAAATAATTATTTACCTTCAAAAGCTTTCCATGATGTTCCAATACAATTTTCTTCGTTAATACCAATTCGAGCATAAATAGTTTGTTTATTATCGGTGGCATAAACCTATGAATAGACAAAAAAGAACCTATATTGATGAAATCTGTTCATCATATTGTAGGAATATTTTATCTCGTATAGAATAATCATATTAGACTGATGAAAAGTATTTACAACCTTGTATTTCATAGACTGAAAGGATAAGATCTAGAAACGAGAATTTGCCTGTGTTTGTAACATAGGTACTGTATGGTAACTATGGTTAGAGACCGTTAAATTAGTTCCGAATCTGAGTCCGAAAATCTTGAATCCAATGAACTGTAGTCGTTTGAGAAATTTGTAGAGTGCATTAGTCACCAAATCCAAAAATTCGAAAAAAAAGATCTCTTATCTTCAGGACAACTATCCAATTTCGATTAGAAAATTTCATTGAGAATATCAAAGTATGATTCAATCGGATTCGGTTCGAAAATTCTGGACCCAACGGGTTCTAACTATGGTTCAAATGATCATCTAATAGCTATGGCATATCCTGCTCGAAGAATACGACCGTTTACAGTGGAATACAATGCGTTAATGGGACTCGTATTTCTTCGTAAATACATGACTAGTAATAAGCCCGTATGTATGATGGAATACGGCAACATTACATCTTTATGGCGTTTTACGGTGAGAATATGATATAGTATACGACCACTAATACTGGACGTGTGATGACAGTATAAAAATGGTCGTTTACGGTAATTGACTGTGATAGATTATGATTGATCTGGGCGAATGACTGTGTAGAATGGCAAAAAAAGGGCACCTATGCATTAGGATTCAAATTAATCGAGGAGTAATATTCGAGGGCGAAGAATACGAAATCTGTATACACTCAACATTTTACCGTATACAATCGTATTTTGGTTTATTACATAGCTTAGGGTTACCGATCGTATTTCTTTGTATCGCATACAGAGAAATACGATCGTTGACAGCGAGATACAGAATACGACGAAAATCGTATACTATTTTCGTATAAGGACTTCATAAACGATTATATTTAAATCAGTAAACGATCGTATTTCTTGGTTTGCGATACAAAGAAATACGATCGTAATACTGAGTCATGTAGCACGTCAATATACGATAATCGACGGCCGTTTATGAGCTTGTGTGTTTAATTTTGGATGCTTTTAGAAGTCATGAATATTGTTATTAAACTATTGAATGATGTAATCGGTTGTTCAACGATACATATATAAAGGTGAGCGGTAATAATTACTAAGAGTTATGAGAGAGTAAGTCTGAATACAAGATTATGATAAACTAAATTCACATTAGTTGAATAATGTGATATCGATTTCAACTGTATTGATTTCTATGTTATCTTTATAAATCAATAAATACATAACACAAGTTTTATACCAAACATGAAGAGAAGACATAGAATGATATGAATGATGAAAAAAATTTTTTAATCAGAATATTGAAACAATAGAAAGAAATTTTTGATTCACTGTACTCAATTTTCATTTGAAACTACAAATAAAGTTTTAAGAAGAGAGTATGAAAGAATAAAAGCGAATAGAATTGTAACAGTGCAACAATCGAGAAACTTAGCTTTGTGAAACGAATTGCGATTATATACCTTATCAACTCTCACATTTATCTCGTGCTTTAATTAATATACGTTCATATCTGGATGCATCTATATGCATATATCTATCCCGTCAGTCTAGAGCCAAGTGAATCGAATCTTGATGAGCGTTATTTGTAAAAATATCAAAAATGAAATGTTCGAGTGTGGGTGAAGAAAAGATCCATACTCGCATTGCATCAAATTCAGCCATAGATCAAGTCTATAGTTGATAGAATATCAAACAATCAATCGGAATTTTCGTCCTAAACTCATGTTTACTTCATTAATCTTCAAAAAAAATTGTATTTCTACGAATAGTTAGTGCACTGTGTACTATTTCAGTAAGATGGTGTAGTGCTAAGCAGTATAAATTTAGATTATCCTATAGTTATAGCGTTCTGATGAGCACTACATGGTGCACCAACTATTCATAGAAATCGGACGGTGACCGGACTTTTTGTCACAAAGACAAAACGTTGCAATATCTTTTCTGACTGAAAAAAAAGAAGTACTAGTCAATATTTCATATATTAAAAATCCTCTGTCATTTCTTTTGTAGCACGGTTGGTGCGAAATCATTTAAATAGTTGAGTATTTCAACTTTTAGTTTTTCATATATTGTTTATCAGTGTAATGGATTATGTGTGTATGTATTCATGTTATCTATTTTCTACACATCTATCCACATCTTATCACAACGATAAATAATATATCAAAAAATAAACATTGAAATCTTCCACTATTTGAATGATTTGACACTAAGTGTGAGTTGTACTTTTCCTCCTTAGTTTGCTCAACATGCCCTTCGTTAGAACTCATATCGACGAACTATTATTTCGATGATCGAAGCTATCAACGATATTCTAAGATGATAAAATATTCAGAAAGAGTGAACGTAAGAAATGATCATCGAAACAAAACTCACGAATATAGATGATCGAAAGGAATTCAATAATGAAGTATACAATCTCGAAGTTTCCCATTGAGAAATTGCTAATGAAACATACGAGAATTAGTCTCGATATGTCAGTGAAATATCGATTCAATCTCTAGTATTCTTTATAAATTATCTAAGACTATCATTCGATTGATTGTTTGAAAGAACAAAAGAACAATCATTATAAATTACCATCCAATCAACTGGTCCACAATATATTTGTGAAAAACTTCGATATCTTTGTGGTTCACCAGGTATAGGAATCCAAGCTGGAGGTAATACTGAGAATTCATTTAAATACACATCATCACTAGCAGAGATATGACCATGACGAAAATGAATATAACCGTGATCATCAACTGCCCAAACACCAACATCATTACATACGATATGAACTAACCTTCGATTCCATTCTAAAACAAAACAAAAAATATTCAATTGAAGCAAATTCATTTATTAAAAATTTATTTTTTCTCACCAAATTGACTTTGATCTAATTGTTCCCATTTTGTATTTGTCTCAACATTAGCTCGTACATAAATATTACATGATTCATCAAGTGACCAAAGAATAGTACCTAATCGAATGGATATGAAATAAGAATAAAAATATAATAAATAGTGAATTGTTTACCTTCAGAAGAATTATCTGGAACAAATGTTGCATGTGTTAAATATTGAGCTTGACGTGGTTTTTCAAGTATTTGACCATTTGATGAACAAATCATTTTGTCTGTTGTTAATGCCCAAACAAAATCTAAAGAAAACGTAAAATAGAAGAAAACAAAAAAAAAACAAAAAAATTAATACAAACTTTCATTTGAAAAAGCTCCAATTAAACGTTGTAAACGAGTATTCTTTTCAATTAATTTCCATTGTATACCTGAACAGAAAAACACAAGCTATAATTCTTGAAAAATTACTTGATATAATAATTTACCAGTTAAAGAATCTGAAAAAATATGAATTTGTTTTTCACAATCAGTAAAACATAATAATTTTGAATTAACACAAATTAAATATCGTTGATGAAACATTAAAAATTCATCATTACATAAAATTTCAAAGAATCCTTCATTAGATGACCATTGATGTATCCATAAATGATGTTTCTTATCCACAATACATATGATATTATTATTTGTTAATAATATAAAATCATCAATTGGACCAAAACTAAAATATTTTAAATGTTCTTAAAATCAAAAGTTTTTCTTTTTTGTATTCATACTTATGTTCAATAAAAATCCATCCATCGCCTTCAAGACAATCATCTGTACATCCAACACGTACTAATATTTCTCCATCATTTGTTGTAACAGCAACTTTTTCCGAGAAACAAAAAACTTTATTCAGATTAAATGGACATGTTACATTTATTGATTCATAAGATTTATTAACTGTTCGTATTAACCATAATGTACCGTCGTCTTTAACATACCTTTAAAAAGAAAATATAAATATTCTTCCTATGTGATTCAAATCGGACAAAAACCGTCGGTATATCAACCATCAACCGTTATTCTATCGTGATATACCGATAGTTGTTCTCCGATCGAAATCTATTGCCGGTACTTATACGTATCGCAGTATACCGATGATAGTGCGAATAAAGGTGCAATATGTATTATGAAAGAATTTTGTCTTTACATACCATCCACATTGATCATTAATTGACATACTTAATAATGATTGTCCATTGTCAATTTTTATTTGATTCCAATGAGAACCAATTGGTGGAAATTTAATTGGATCAATAGATGAATAGAGACATTTATTAAAAAGACGCCATACTGTTCGATTACTATTACTAACAACAATTCGTTCGGCTAGATCAGAATGTTGTATCCATTGAAGTGGTATATTCATATTATCAATATTGAATTTAGCATAGAATATTTTTCGTTCATTAGTACAAATATAAATATAAGTTGATGAACAATTTATATGATAAATTTTTGTTCCGAGTGGAATTGAATGACAATTTACAATAGAAAATCTTTTTTGTTCAATTAGTTTTGAATCAATTGATACGAAAGTATCATTATTTATTTCATCACTTAACAATTCATTAATTGTTGACTCAATATTTGTTGGAGATTCATTACTGCTTTCTTCTTGAATTTCATTCGGAATTGATATTGGTAAAGATGTTAAATGCTCTTGTTTGCTACTATTTGGTATATTCAACTGTTCAGAGATATTGTTGACATTCTCATCTAATATAATGGTATTTTGTTTCGGTGGTAATATTTCATCATCTGTATCTGTATCGTCTTGAATTTTTGATATAAATTCACGAAATTCAGTATAATCTGTTAATTTTTCTAGAGGTTTTTCAAATGATCGATTTGTTGGAATGTTCAATATTTTGAATTCATCAAATGAATCTTCAAGTTCATTTGGAGATGTTTTAGTAATAATTTCGGATGTAATCGAATGATTTTCATTTGAATCAGAATGATTGCTTAGTGTCTCGACGATATTCGTCAACTTCGATAAGTCATCATGCATTATATTTATAGGAATATTTTCTTGATCAGAATTTACAATTGTTACATTATCAATATTGATTACTGGTATTAATTCATCATTTGATATATTCATTTGAATATTTTCCTGATGTGACTCAGTTGTAGATGACATAGATTCTTTTTTATCTAGAACGTTATTATCATCGAAATTATCATTAGTTGAATCTTGTACAAATATTAAATCTTCTTTTTGTGTTATTATAATAAATGTAGTGTCTTCAACTAATTCATCGACAATTGATATTATATCAATTAATTCATTTAGACATTGTTCAATAATTTCTTGATTAACTATTTCATTGATTATACCATTGAGACATTTTTTAAGTTGTGTATGTGTATTTTTTTGTTGAAATAAAGTGTTCTTCTGTTCATTACCGGAATC
>CAJNOL010003821.1:0-19333 GCA_905250125.1 Rotaria sordida
TATACCACATGGCTATAACTATTTTCATGCAAGGAATCCGAATATCACATCGGCGAGCGCGAAAAATGAAATGGATCAGCAGTACGATCATTTTTTTTGCAGCCCGACATTTTTTCGATTTTTAAGTGCGTCTCAGTGTTTTGGATTTTCCTCTATGAAGACTCCAGTTAATCGAAAAAATAGGGTGATATTCGTGGTCAGCGTGAGAAGACGAATCAGAATATGTAAATTTTATCAAAAATTTGAATCCACTGAAACTTTGCATTAGCGGCACCTTACACAAGAGGTATTCAGGTATGTACGAATATTAGCCACTTTTTTTATTGATATTGATGTTCCATGTTTTATCAAATTTTCCTTCGATTTTCGCTAAAAATTCACGAACTAGCTTTTCTAGACGAGTCGACGTGTTCGTTTCAGTAATTTGGGAAAAAGCTTAAAAAATACTTTGAGAATATGTTGAACTGAGCGCATCTTAAACAAAGAGCGAATGAGAAAGCAAAAAATTGGTTTTTGCTGTGCAGTCTTTTGTAGAGTTAAATTTTTTGTGGGGAGCTATATATCAGGAGAAATCAAACTACTTCTGTATTTTTACAAAGAACTTTTCTTTTACAGAATTATTTTAAGAGTTCTGCCTTCTATTCGATAGTCAAATACTCGAATGATTCCGGAATACCTGCATTTTTTCAGAGCGTCAGTGGAATCGGCCTATACCGAAGCTGAAATATTCAAATCAATTGCAAAACGGCGGCCTCTACAAATGTCGGCTTCAATAAATGAGCGGTCGGCCTCGTCACAATATGGTACAAACCTTATGAAAACATTTTAATCGGTTACATTCAGTAGTAGAGGAGGAAGTCATCGTTATGTTACCGAGTGACGATAACGGGTAACGGGAAAACTGTGACTTTATTAAAAACAAGCTAGTTTTCAAAAATAAAGATGCTTTGCAAAACTTTCTAGAAAGTTTTCGAAGTGTAGGATGGATTTGGTCCTTTGGTAGCCAGTCAACATAAGCCACGATCGCTTCATAGGGCACATGCTTAATTCCGTATATGTGATAGGGACAAGAGTTTGATAACTTTTGCGGCACGTCTCATAGGTAAATATTGGACACTAGATTTTTCACGAACTTTCTTCTAGAAGCCCTAAAATATAGTTGAGGGATCGGAGATTTCGTCAAGAGGTATTTTGCTGAAGTCATATCTCGATAAGTGCTCGATCAATTCAGCTGAAATACTTTTTGGGCATATATATCAATGAATTCTATTGGAAAAAAGTTTCATTAAAAGATATAAGATCCTTAGTTTTTTATGAATCGTCCAAGATGGTCAAAAATTCCGAATTTAGGCAACTTTAGAGCTACACATCTCATAACTAAAACAAGATAAAAGTCTGAAATTTTCGCTGGAGCTAGAGCCCATTGAAATCTATTTATCCATGTAAGCTTGAAGAGTTGTTTCAATTAATCAAATATTTGAATATTCAATTATTAAACTATTCAACTGTTGAAAACTATAGTTTGAATATTCAAGCTTTCAACTACTAAACTCAACCGAATCTCCATGTGTCCTGAAAGGTCTCCAAGAGTCCTCAAAGATCCTGAGGAATCCTAAGGAATTATCAGTGAGACTCCAAGGATCCTCAAGAAACCTTCACGTATCACTGGGGAATCCCAAAACATCTTCAGAAATCCCCCAAGAAACCTCCGGAAATCCTCAGAGAATCTATAGAAAATCTTCAGAAGTCCTCAGGAAATTTCCAGGAATTTTCAGAGAATCCCGAGAGGTCTCCAGGAATGCTCAGGAAATATCATGGGATTCTAAGGAGATCTTCTGAGAGTCTCCTGTGGATCCCTGAGGTGGTGCACTGAATATATTTTTCTAGGTGAATAGCCGACGGGTATAACATGGACTGGGATTTCACGGATTTGGAGTTCGCCTTTTCTGACTAGGGTAGGTGCGGATGCCACAGAAGACGAGCACACGCAAATTATCCATAGCAGCTGGCATGGGTGCCACAGATGGAATATTTTAAAACTCGAATATTCGAATTATAGGTTTCAATGGTTGAATGTTTGAATAGTTGAATAGTCAAATCATAGTTGAAAAGTCTTAACGACTTACGACTTCTACACTACTGAGGTTTGGGCTAGAAACTACTATTTATGTGTCTATTTGGTTCATGAATGCTGCTACAATGATGTTTCTTTCGTTTTCCGAAAGAAAGATCGTACAAGGAATGAGACGGGTATAATAGTTTCGCGTTAGCAATGACGGTGCCCATACTGTCAGATTGTTTCGAGGCTGTCTTAAGTTTTTTAAGAACTAGCTTTGAGATATCGACCCAGGATGATAACCTATGCAACTTCAATGGAAAGTTACTCAGATAGGATGATCAAGCTGATATTAATCAAAGGTACGAATATGCGTGTGATTGTAGGTATTCTTCTTCTGTCACTCATGCCCACGCGCACACTCATTTTACAATTTGACCACTTTTTGGTACAAAACTTTTATTTTATCTTGGTAGTGTTCGACCACTGAGTACCACTTTTTTTAATGGTTTGAAAAATCAATGGGTAAAGTGTGAATCATTATCCGTTATATTTCCTTCTTTCTGTTTTAGCTTTGTTTTTCTCGTAAACTAACATAGTCACTGCAATGATCGTCATTAAGAGAAAATTGAATACGTTTTAACTTGTACAAACTTATAATGCTGAGCAACATGAATCGTTTCAAAAGACACTATGAAGCTTGTTCAAAACTTACCTATACACTCATACCCCGCAATCCGAATGTATAAGTAGATTTTTAAATGAACTGAATAATATGGCGCTATCATCTCTTTCTGTGAAAACGACAAGGTTTTTTTAATGCATGAAAATACAAAGGAGATGATACTCCTTGATATAGTTTGACTAGAATCTCTATGAAAACGGAATCGAACTCTAAAAGTTTTATGACCTAGATGATCAGCGCAACAACCGATAGAAACCTCGAATGTTTCACTGGGTTTGAACCTGATCACTGGCTTGACTCGTGAAAATCTGAGGGTGCACTCAGTTGAGTTTATGCCGTCCATTAATACGCAGTACAGCACATATTTCGCTTCCTGATACCTAACAGATGAATGGGAAACACAGAGGACTTCAGCTTTGAAGTTTCATGAAGTCTTATGAAGTCTTTTGCGATTTTTGAGTCATTATATTAGTTATATATTGAAATCACTTGAAGTCTTTAAAGTTTTGAACTGTTGAAATACCTTATTTCCTCATAGACGATAGATGACGAAATATTTTCATTTAGGTTTACCAATATTTCCAGAACCAGAAAAGTCATTATGGTCGCCTCAAAAGCTGCAACGTGCTATTCTTGTGATTGTGGCTGCCTTTGCTGTCATTGCTCTTGTTCTCCATTTTTATTTCTACCGTATCCTATGGCCTCTCGTTGTTTATCTTTATTTTGGTTTTGCTGGTGTTGCTGTTATTGCCTCCATTTTTCTTTTTTATTCTGCTGTTATTTATCCTCTCCTTGCTACCCTTTATTATCGCACTTCTTATATACTTCGCGCTATCCTTTGATTTAGCTAATTTCTTATGGAGCGTCCTCCAGTATAATCAAAGCGGAACTTATTAATAATGAGCATACCAGTTGGCGTGTCGGTGTATTGCTGAGTATGCGGGTGCGGGAGGGGGGGGGTATTACTAATTTATGCTGACACCACTAACACCCAACTTTGTAAAAACGCATATGGGTCATCCTCACTAACACCCACAACTTGGAGAGTTATGTACACAAACACCCACTAACACCCACACCCACCCCACACCCACCTCACACCCACACCCACACCCACACCCACACCCCACACACCCACACCCTCACACCCACACCCTCACACCCACACCCACACCCACACCCACACCCACACCCCACACACCCACACCCACACCCACACCCCACACCCAAAATCTCACTTATAGTCCACACAAGCACCCCAAGTTGTATTCACTAACACCCACAAAACTCTATAATCTACATTCTGACCCGAATAAGTGCTATCCTCGAATAACTTTTTCTTATAAACTTTTCTCTGGAAACACATCAAACCAGTCCAAAAGTCCTTATATTGACCCACTAACACCCAAAATCTCACTTATAGTCCACACAAGCATTCCAAGTTGTATTCACTAACACCCACAAAACTCAATAATCTACATTCTGACCCGAATAAGTGCTATTCCCGAATAACTTTTTCTTATAAACTTTTCTCTAGAAATATCTCCTAATATAAAGAAAATTGAATTTTACTAATTGGATATTACTAATATATGCTTATAGCATAAACACCCAACTTTGTAAAAACGCATATGAATCGTCTTCACTAACATCCACATCTTGGTGAGTTATGTTCTCAAACACCCACATTGTCCGACTTCCAGAAAAAATAAACCGTCAACAAAGACCAAAAAATGACTCTCATCAATACTACCACCCAGGATTGCTCTTATTGTCAACTCAAACATCCCAAGCTCTCTTGACAAACACGCACAGAACGCTATAATCTACATTCTGATACAAATATCTGCTATCCCCGATGATGCGGGTGTGAGTGTCTTCTTTCGTTCAAGATCCTCACCAACCCCACACTCACACCCACACCCAGACCCTCAGAGATAGCAGATATTTGTATCAGAATATAGATTATAGCGTTCTGTGCGTGTTTGTCAAGAGAACTTGGGGTGTTTGGGTTTACAATAAGAGCAATCCTGGGTGGTAGTGTTGATGAGAGTCATTTTTTGGTCTTTGTTGACGGTTTATTTTTTCTGGAAGTCGGACAATGTGGGTGTTTGAGAACATAACTCACCAAGATGTGGATGTTAGTGAAGACGATTCATATGCGTTTTTACAAAGTTGGGTGTTTATGCTATAAGCATATATTAGTAATATCCAATTAGTAAAATTCAATTTTCTTTATATTAGGAGATATTTCTAGAGAAAAGTTTATGAGAAAAAGTTATTCGGGGATGGCACTTAGCCGGGTCAGAATGTAGGTTATTGAGTTTTGTGGGTGTTAGTGATGTTATGTTCGAAGTGTTCCCCTTCGAACATAAGACGGAACGAAATGAATAATGAGTACTCCTTTCTAGTACAGTGGTTAATACGACTGCCCGGAAAGCAGGAGATGCATGGTTCGATTCCATGCGAAGGGAGATTGCTCTTTTGTTCCGTTCTGTGGTCATACCATCACGTTGCTATCTCGGTGATATCAGAGTATAATATGAGAATACGAGCAATAAAGAAAAGAAATAAGACATAACAAGTGAATATAACTTGGGGTGCTCGTGTGGACTATAAGTGAGATTTTGGGTGTTAGTGTTGAAGGGGGTCATTTTTTGGTCTTTGTTGACGGTTTATTTTTTCTAGGAGTCGATCAAAGTGGGTGTTAGTGCGTGTTTGTGCACATAACTCTCCAAGTTGTGGGTGTTAGTGAAGATGACCCATATGCTTTTTTACAAAGTTGGGTGTTAGTGGTGTTAGCATAAATTAGTAATACCCGGGTGTGTGTTAGGTGTGGTTGTGGGTACGTGGGTGGGTTAGGTGTGGTTGTGGGTACGTGGGTGGGTTAGGTGTGGGTGGGTGCCAGTGTGGTTTTACAAGTGGGTGTGGGTGTGGGTTATGGCTGTGGCTGTGGGCATGGATGTGTGGGCGGGTATGGATGTGGGTATGAGTGTAGCTGCGGGTGTGAGAGGGTGTGGGTGTGGGGTGTCGATGCGGGGTGTCGGTGTGGGTGTGGGGCGTGGGTGTGGATGGCTGTGGGTGTGGATGGCTGTGGGTGTGGATGGCTGTGGGTGTGGGTGATAAGCCCAGGTGCATGTCTGATACTCACACCAACACACACACACACAGTCACCCTCACCCACACCCACACCCACACCCACACCCACATCCACACCGGCACGTACACACACACACAGTCACCCTCACCCACACCCACACCCACACCCACACCCACATCCACACCGGCACGTACACACACACACAGTCACCCTCACCCACACCCACACCGACACCGACACCGACACCCACCCACACCCCACCCCCACCCTCCTTCTTCCCTCCGCTGGAGAGAGGATCATGTAAAATAAAATGAGTTTGTGATCTCGTAGTCATTAGGATAGTAACGCATTTAGACATGTTAGCGTGATTACAGGTTCGATAATCTTAATAATATGAAATATATATGAAGTTTCTTCAGCCAGACAGTTCAGGCAATTAAATATTTTCGGTGTTGGCTATGAGTCTGTCAAGCTTTATTTATTTCATATTACCATCCCTTCAGTTGAAGGAAAAAAGCTGGTTTCGGATTGGTCCATTTCCCGACTAATGAAAGCTTCAATCGTAAGAAAGGACTTCAGATTCGGATCCCTGGATATTGATAGCCTATTGCAAAGTGTTATCAAAAGATCGAAAAGCCTTAATATAAAAAAGCTTATTTCTGATTGGTCCATTTACTGACCAACGGAAGCTCAGATATGATGATTGACCTCAGTTTCGAATTTCTGGATATTGATAACCTATGGGAGAGTTTTATCAAAACGTCGACAAGCCTTAAAATAAAAGAAACTAATTTCGGATGGGTCCATTTTCTAACCAATGAGAGCTCAGATCGAAAAAAGGATTTCAGATTCGAATTGCTGGATATCGATAACGTATTGCAAAGTTTTATCAAAAGGTCGAAAAGCCTTCATATAAAAAAAATTTACTTCTGATTGGTTCATTTTTTACCAGTGAAAGCTCAGATATGATAACTGACTTCAGATTCGGATTCTTCAACCCCGATTTACTTTCGACAACCTTTATAAAAAATCGTTATTTTCTTAAAAAACTCTTTCCTTCGTGAAAACGGGCTTGAACTGATAACGGTACTTACGGTTATCGTAGTTGGATCGGTAACTGTATCTACGGTTATCGTAGCTCAAGGGATACCATGGGATTCCAAGGACAGAATCAGTTGTTTCTTCCTTGAGTGTTACTCTGAATGCCATTAGCTGTTTTTTCATTTTGAACAGGACTAGGGATGCAACGGTAACGATAACCGTAGGTACGGTTACCGGTCGAAGTACGATAACCGTAAGTAGTTATCGGTTCAAACTCGTTGTCAACCGATAGCCGTAGGTAGTTATCGGTTCAAACTTGTTGTCAACCGATAACCGTAGGTAGTTATCGGTTCAAACCCGTTGTCAACAAAAACAGCATTTTTTAAGAAAATAGCGATATTTTATAAAGGTTGACGAAAGTAAATCGGGATCGAGGAATCTGAATCTGAAGTCAGTTTTTGAAAATTTTGAATTGAATTTTTTCGACAAAAGAAAAGGGTTTTTAGAAAAATAATGATATTTTATAAAGGTTGACGAAAGTAAATCGAGGTCGAAAAATCCGAATCTGGAGTCGGCTTTTGAAAATTTTGAGTTTTAGTTCTTCACATATGATGTTTTTCAGGGATAAAGTTTTCTAGAAAAAAAGACGACTTTCAAGGAGCGGTTTAGTCTTGAAAAGAGAAAATTGAAAAATTCAAGGATCTGATTTCAGATTCGGATTCTTCGACCTTGACTTACTTTTCGTCAATCTTTATAAAGTATCACTATTTTTCTAAAAAACCCTTTCCTTTGTCGAAAAAATTCAATTCAAAATTTTCAAAAACTGACTTCAGGTTCGGATTGTTCGACCTCGATTTACTTTCGTCAACCTTTATAAAACATCACTATTTTTCTAAAAAACCCTTTCCTTTGTCGAAAAAATTCAACTCATAATTTTCAAAAACTGACTTCAGATTCAGATTCCTTGACCCCGATTCACTTTCGCCAACCTTTATAAAGTATCGTTATTTTCTTAAAAAATGCTGTTTTTGTTGACAACGGGTTTGAACCGATAACTACCTACGGTTATCGTACTTGGACCGGTAACCGTACTTACAGTTACCGTAGTTGGACCGATAACCGTACCTACGGTTACCGTAGTTGAACCGGTAACCGTACCTACGGTTACCGTAGTTGAACCCGTAATCGTACCTACGGTTACCGTAGTGGGACCGATAACCGTACCTACGGTTAACCGGCGAATGATCGTCACCGTTGCATCCCTAAACAGGACAACTATGATGGTAAAATGGGATAGGACATTGAATAGAGACAACTGATTGAGATACGAAAGCATTCATACACAATAATCATAAATACAAAAAATTATGTTCTGAACAAGACCGCTCAGAAATATAGATGTTAATGAGCATCTTCTCATGACAAACACCATTTGATTCGCCCACATCGCAATCTCAAAAAATATCAAATTATCACAACAAGTTATGATACAGTCTTCTTAAAAACTCGCTTTGTCTTTAACTAAAGACATGCTTAGTTTACACCTAGTCAACGACCCTTGCTCGTGCATTATCAGTATTAGCTTAGCAATAATAAAAGAAAAATCCGACCAGTACATTCTATTTTTCACTTCCATTTAAACTCTTCGAGCCAGATTCAAAGAAAAACTTCCAGGTCAATGATGCTCGCCCGTAAACGGCCTTTCGCAAACCAAATACGGCGAATAACGGCGACTGTTTACGTTAGCTATTTACGGCAGCAGTAAACGATGCTTTGCGGCATATTACGACAATCATACACAGTGCCCGTAAAAGTCTATCGTAAACTACTACCGTAACAATACGGTGACTGTATACTGTGGCCGGAAAACAACGTAAAGCATCCTATACGTCAGCCGTTTGCGGTGCCCGTTTACAACAGTTGTACCTGATGCTTTACGGCATACTACGGCTGTTGTAAACATTGACCGTAAAGTATCGCCGAGAACGACTGACGTGGCAACGCGACGACTGCATACGGCGGTATTATAAAATATCGTAAGACACAGTGTACGTTAGCAGTATACGGTAATCTCTTACGGCGATCGTAAACGATGTTTTACGACATACTACGGCGATTGTAAACATTGACCGTAAAATATCATCGGGAACGACTACCGTGACAACACGGCGACTCTATACGCTGATATTATAAAACGTCGTAAGACATCGTATGTGTTAGCAGTATACGGTAATCCTTTTCGGCGATCGTAAACGATGTTTTACGATGCTTTGCGGCCGTTGTAAACAATTGCTATAAAAAGCCGCTGCGTACGATTTCAATAACAATATGCCGTCTCCATACGTTATCCCATAATATCGCAACGTACTGCCTGCATCTACTGTAACCAGTCCGATATAGGATCACTATTTGTTATCGTATTTCATAGCAAACGACTGTTAACGTCGGCGATTTTCTATTATTGAATATCAATAACATACTCTCATCATAAGGGTATGGGTGTGGGTATATCTTCTAATTATCCACACCTACACCCACACCCACACCCACACCCACACCCACACCCACACCCACACCCACACCCACACCCACCCATCCTCCTCATGTACAATTATATGAAGGTACTCTTAGGTCCTCATGTGCTATTATATGGAGGCCCTCGGGTCTTCATGTACAATTGTATGAAGGTACTCTTAGGTCCTCATGTGCTATTATATGGAGGCCCTCGGGTCTTCATCTGCATTATATGGAGGTACCCTTAGGCTCTATTATGCTATTATTTGGAGGTACTCTCGGATCCTCATCTTCTATTATATGGAGGTTCCCTTGAGTCCTCATGTCCTATTATATGGGGTATCCTTAAGTCCTGATGTTCTCTTAATCCCCTTCTCCCACCCCTCTCTCCAGAACAAAACCTCAGTAGGCTTTTATTCTGTTTTGAAAGTTAGAAGTTTGGCCATGGGCTCTTATTGCGATGAATTTTTTCATGCTGCCGTTAGGATTTAATTAGTACACAAGGATAAAGTGTTTTAAAAACTAATAAATCAAAATTGTCAGTTTCTCGGAGAACTGTAGAAGTAGTTATCATGGTTTCGTAGACACCATAGCTGGTTACCAGTTCGTTCCCGACCCCACACTATTAAGTCGACAATCTAACGGGTTCTGAACACTATATTTCCCATTCAGGTATTCATCTGGCCTGAGTATCTGTGTGATCTAGCAATGGATACAAAAAACGATGGTTAAAGTAACATATTCATTCAGGAAACAGTCGAACTTGAAGGAATTAAAAAGAGGTTTCTATTAGACGTATACTGAGGTCGTTCTGTCGAACGACTTCAACATGGCAGCCTATGCCCAGTTCCGACACGAAATTAGATACATCTTACTTATTGTGACAGAAATATGCAATGATTCGTTGACTATGCAGTAATGGTCTCCCATTTTGGAAAAATACATATTTCAGACTCCTAATTGTCATAATAGTTTATATCATAGTATCCGACACTGACATTGGTTTTTTAAGTATAATGAAGTCTTGTATAATTGGTATCGATTGTAGCTCAGCTTTTTAAAAAATCATATTTACCAGTGAAATAGTTCATGCATATTGCTGCAAAAATTAATATAAATTTTCATGATTTGGTTTCCAAGCTCCATGCAATTTCTTAAGAGAAAAATCCCTAACAGAACGATATTACCCATGTGTGATACCTTTTCGATACTTCTTAGACAGCTATGCTTCATGAATACGGCTTGGTATATATTTCTCAAGAATTGCTGTAAAAGGCTTGAAAAAAGGAAGCTCGAAAAGAAAAATCTTTAAAAAACTCTCGAAAGATAAAATTTCGAGAAAAAGAAAATCTCGAGACTAGAAATCTAGAAATCTGAAATGTCGAAAACGTGAAATCTCGAAATGCAAAATGTCGAAAAATTACAATTTCAATGAGTTAAAATCTTGAAAATCAAATCTCGGAAGATGTATTAACAACGAATTTCTTCACTTCAATTATAATTGCATCAAAAGAAAATAAAATTTGATGAGTTTCTTAAAGGATGTTCATTTATTGATCGGAGCCGGAAAAATAATCGTCCTTGATAAATTTAGTTATTTTTTATACTTCGTTGATTCGTTGGTATAGATTTTTAAAATAAAATTTTAATTATAAATATATATATAGGCGTGCTCAACAATAGGATACTCCAATTTACTTTCTTCTATTATCAGTCAAAAAGCATAATCAGTTCGGGCCAAGTGATCACCTTCATCACTAAAGTATTAAATTTAAAATATTAGCTGCTGATGGATGTCTTATATGAAATTATTCAGTACCTGAAATCGTGTCCTATCGTTTTTAAGGGACTGTATAATTTCATATAAGACAGCCATTAGCAGCTAATATTTTAAACTTAGTTCCTTAGCGCTGAGGGTGATCACTTGGCTCGAATATAGTTAGGTTTTTTAATTGACAATAGGAAGAAAGCAAATTGGAGTATCCTATCGTTGAGCACGCCCATATATTCCTTCATCACTAGATCGATATCTTATATTGCAACTAATTCAAGATTTGTTTTTCGAAATTTGACAGCCTCAAGATTCTTTTATTTCGAGATTTAATTTTTTCGACTTTCTCTTTTTCATAACACCGACTTTTCGGAATTTTCATTTCTCGAGCTTTTCTTTTTTCGAAATTTATTTTTTCGTGATTATTTTCGAGATTTTCTTTTTCGAGCTGTTTTTTTTGCGAGCTTTTTACACAATACCTTTTCCAACACTTGAAAGGCTTTAACTTTTTGTTGATAGAAAATATCTACAAAGCAAAGCAACTAAGACAAATAAACTGAGCTACAAGTAAATAGTGAGAGGCAATGAGCCCATTTATTAAGTATCTGAAACTAACTGTCGTGTGCTCATTTTGGATAAATGGGCTTATAATGTGTTTGGAAAGTGATAACCTTGGCGGTGGGCTTTCATTCCGAATGGGCATCTATTATACGATTGTCTTGTATCCTGAGGAGGGGTGTTATAGGACATGAGAACCTAATGGTACCTCCATATAATAGGACATGAGAAACTAAGGATACTTCCAAATAATAGCAGATGAGGGTCCAGGACACAGTGGGCAACCAGGCAGACATGATCGAAAGTTCTATTTTCCAAAGTTCAAATATTGGAATGAATACATCTATGGTTAATCTATCTTACTCTAAAACTAGATTTCCAGAAATCAAGTCAAACTCTGAAAAAGTTCATGGTCAAAAAATTTGTTCATAAATCGTTAATTATACGGAGAAGATTTTTGTTATTAACTTATTAAAATATTTTAAAATGAAAAACTATCTCAAAGGAATGACTGATTCATAAGCTTCATTGTATGAAAAAATTATTTCCATCGAACAAGAAATGGTGTAGAAAAAAAGCAATTACTGGGCCAAAAGTAGGTGCAAAAATCGGTCATACCGTATTTTGTGAACTCCCAAAAGGTTTTTAATCCGATTGGGCTGAAACTTTCACCAATTATTCTCCTATACATGATTTATTGTTGGCCATAGCGCCATGTCGTACCAGTGAACAGAAACGGTGCTAGTGGTTTCTTAAAAAACTAGGCTTCTGCTCCGAAATCGTTAGTTTTGCGAATACGGAGGTATTTTTATGCAAAAACCAAAGTGATATTTGGAATCAGCTCGTCGAGTTGCATCGAATCATGTATAACAATAAGCATTTTTTCAGGAAAACAAATTGGGACTTTTGCTAGATATAACTTCGAAAATTGGTCATTCCATACTTTGCTAACCCTATAAAGAGATTAAGTCCAATTGATCTGAAATTTTTACCGATTATTCTTCTATATGTGATATATCGTCGGGCTTAGCACCACCTGGCGCTGAGGAATCCAGCCTACGCTAGAAGTTTTCCAGAAATCCAGGCTTCTGCCCCTGAATCCATATTTTCTCGACTCCGATAGCATTGTGGCGCAAAACAAATGTGATATTCGGAATCAGCGAGAAAAACTGCATCGGATGATGCATGACAGAAGACATTCCCTACCAAAAAAAGTTTTTCGAAAATCTTGGTTTGGCTCCCCCTCAGGTGTTTCACTCCGAAAAATTTTTTTTCAAAAAATACTTTATTTTCGTAAATTCAATTTTCTGAGTAATATACAAACACTTCTGAGTAACGGCCACCCGTTTTAGAACACAAAAGTTCCATGTCCGCCTGCTTCATGAAAGTTGCCCACTGTGAAGGGATACCTTCAAATAATAGCAGATGAAGACCTAAGGGTGACTCCAAATAATAGGACATGAAAACTTAAGGGTACCTCGAAATAATAGCACATGAGGACCCATCAGTATCTCCACATAACAGGAGATGAGGACCTAAAGGTATCTGGAAAATACTAAGACATTAAGACCTGATGGTACCGCCTAATAATAAGACATGAGGATCTAAGGATACCTCCAAATAATAGCAGATGAGGATCCAAGGGTGCCTTCATATAAGAGCACATGAGACCCTAAGGGTACCTTCAAATAATAGCAGATGAGGACCTAATGGTATCTCCAAATAATAAGACATGAGGACTTAAGGGTACCTCCAAATAATAGGACATGAGGACCTAAGGGTACCTTCATATAAGAGCATATGAGGACCTTTGGATACTTCCATAAATAAAATACAGATCGGTCAAGAATATACCCATTGGCACTGCTACCCAGTTTCAGCCCCAGAACTGGCACTGGTGTATGCTAATGGATATCCTGGGAGTACGATGGGAATCCTGGGAGTACGATGGAAATTCGGGGAGTACAATGGAAATCCTGGGAGTACAATGGGAATCCCAGGAGTACAATGGAAATCCCGAGAGTAAAGTGGGAATCCAGAGAATCCCGGGAGTACGAAATCCGCCGTTTCCCCTAGATTATTCTCTTATTGCCTTACTTCGTTATATCCTCAACTTCCTGTAGTATCCCCCTTTATAGACTTTTTCCCCTTCTAGTTTTCTCCATCTTATACCCTTGCCGCGTTATGACCTTATAGTCTTGTTACCCTAGTCCATTATTGTCTTATTCCTCTGAAGCCTTACTCCCTTATAGTCTTCTTTGACCTTTGACTCGAGACAGAAACACATACACACTGAGCATTATATATATAGATTGCCTTACTCTCCTCAAAGCTTATGAGTGCTCCAACATAATAGTCCTTGATGACCTATGGATGCTCCACATAATAGCCCTTGAGAAGACCTGTAGGTATTCCCATAGGATGGCTCTTGAAGACTTAAGGTGTCCGAAAATAATAGTCTTGGGGACCTATAGCTATCCCAAAGAACGGCTGCTCAGGACCAAGGGTACTTCCATACAATATCGCATGAGGATCTATGGATACTCCCCATAAAGTAGCCCGTGAGGAAGCCTGTGGCCACCCCTAGGATCGACCTTGAGGACTTATGGATACCTTGATATCATAGCTCTTGAAGACTTATGGGTACATTCATGGATAGTTCTTGAGGACCTATGGGTATCTCCATATAATAGCTCTTGATAACCTATAGGTACCTCTGTATAATAGTCGATGAGGACCTATGGGTCCCCCATCGCATAGTAGTTCCTGGTGCCAGAGTTGTAACCGGTCCGGCCCGGTGGAGGTCATTCAACCGGCCGGAATTTGCCGGTTTTTTGTCGGTTGCAGATTGTTGACACAATACATTAATTCTTTTTTTTTAGAAGAGTACTGCATGTCTCTTCATGCTTTTTTAAAGAAAAGGAGTACAATTATTTTTAAATATAAAATTTTCAAAATTTTTTCTTCTGAATGTTTTCCAAAGAGAAAATAAAACTATCTACTATTAAAAAAACAAATGAACTGTCACATATGATGCACTGATATGCTTTTATCGTTTTTTTTGCTATTCATACTCTTGAGTTTTTGTTTTTCTGTATTTATATATATTGTTTTATACGAATTTTGAATTGAAACAAGAGAAGAAATAAAAATGGCAGATTGATTTGCGTGGAAGGGCATCATTTTTCGCACAACGGAATTCAATTTTAAAAAATGCTCTTTAAATTTTTCACATGAAGAATCTACTTCATTGCCAACTAGCTTAGTCTCGTGATATTAAAAAAAACGTACTGAGCTATGCTATCTTCACAACACATAACAAGGACTCGTATAGGTACCTATTGTTACCATGATAAAAATTTTGTTCACTGAACAACATTATGAAATCGCCCGTTTTTTGCCGGTCTAGAAATTTTTTTTAGACCGGCAGATCACCAGCCGGACCGGACCGGTCTAAAATTTAAACCGGCCGGACCGGACCGGTCTAATTTTTCTTGACCGGTTACAACTCTGCCTGGTGCCTTCCTCTTATAGCCTTATTTGAACTTTGGCCCCGCATAGACACACACTGAAAAAGCTTGTTAGCGCAGCCCCATTGGGACTGAAATGTGGAACTCACATATACTCTATAGCCTCATTAAACTAATACAAAATATGTAAAAGGACAAACCTCTCGTAGACTATAGCTGTTTTGTAGGATAATCGAAAATCAGAGTAAGAACTTTTCTAATTTCTGCATTTCGAACAGAAACTTTTTTAAACAGGCGCCCTATTTTTATTTTGCATTGTTGCTATTCGCTCATTATCTTTCATTTTTTTTTGTTTCTGCTTTAATTTGACGTTATTATTATTCTTCATCATCGACTATCTCATAAATCAGACTATTATAACAATGCACTATATATGCATCAGTAGATCTTACCGTACTACTATATAGATCCGAATCAACTCGTACATGGTAATATCGTTTATTTTTTAAACTGATAAAAAGATCGAATCATGTTTTTCATATTGATTATATGATTACTATGACAGATCACTCTATTACTACTCTTCATTTTTCATTTTTAAAGTACAAATTTAAATTCTAAAAAAGTTGACGATTCCACTATTAAGAACTTTAATAGATATATTATAATTTTCCAAATATTAATGAAGGCGTTGAAATATTGTATAAGAGTCGAGCTCATATTCTTTATACTGTTCAACTCCTTTTTTTTTATTAATAAACAAATCCGAAGCCTGTTGCGTGTAGTTGCTGAGATCTGTAATGGGATCTGTCTGTAATGGGGAGATGTCTGTAATGGGGAGATGTCTGTAATGGGGACCTGTCTGTAATGGGGGATATGTCTTAATGGGATCCCTGGTTGCTAAGTGTCTGTAATGCAGAGGGGGGAGGGGGAGCCGCCAAAACTTCGACTTAAAACTTACGCTCACTATTTTCTTCGAAAACATACGTGAGTTCCACAAAATATGTGTATAGATATCTTAGCAAATCCAAAACTATTTGGTAGATTTGTAAAAGCCACAAAACAAATCCAAACCCAGGTCCCAAATCTAAACTACAAATCTAAACAAATGCCCACACGTGTGGGTGTGGGTGCGGGTGCGAGTATGCGTGCGGGCTGGGAGTGGATGTGGATATGGGTGCGCATGTGGATGTGGATATGGGTGTGGTGTGGGTGTTGGTGTGACTATGGGCAAAAACAAACATTCACACCCGCACCCACACCCACCCACACCCACACCCACACTCACACACACACCCACACCCACACTCACACACACACCCACACTCACACACACACCCACACCCTCAGTATGAATTGAGTTCATCTCTTTAAAATAGATTTTTCTTTTATTGAGTAGAAGACACAACAAATTTGTATCTTCATAATTCTCATCTCTTCGTTTTAAAATTTCAATTATGCAAAAATTTATACAATATGCAAAACACATTTTTAATAATAAAATTCGATCATCAACATACCTGAGTTATTTTAACAATCGATGTATTAAGTGTACATTATGTGTAACTATAGTACTATTTACTTTGCTCCATATTTTTCAAAGTGGATTATTTTTAATGAAACATTTTACACAAGATGAGAATAAAAGTACTATGATAAAACTTGATATGAATATTTGGCAAAGTCTTATTAATGATTCATCTAAGAGAAAAATTCCTAGATATATACATCAAATTTGGATCTCATCTATAAATCATGAAGAAATGTATGATAGATTTCGAATAGCTGCCAATTCTTGTATTGAATTGCATTTGAACTATAACTACACACTATGGACTCATGAAAAAATTAAAAGTTGGTTAACAATTTATTATTCATGGTTTTTACCCATTTATGAAAATTATCGATATGATATGCAACGAATTGATGCTGTGAAATACGTTTTATTATTTCATTTTGGTGGTATCTATATTGATCTTGATCTAAAATGTAAAGCTCAAGATTTGATTAGTGCTATGTTGCCTTTAGATAAACGAGATAATGAACCTGATATTATACTTCATATGGGTGCAGAGGGAATTTCAGCAAATACAGACATCATGGCAGCAAAACGATTTCATCCATTTTTTAAATTAGCTGTTAGTCAACTTAAAGCAGCAAATCGTTGGTTTTATTTATACCATTTAACTATAATACTTAGCGCTGGTCCGACTTTTCTTTATGGTATTTATCGACAATTCCCATTTAAAAATGTTTTTTATTACGTACCAAATAGTTTATTATTTGGAAAATTAATTGAATGTGTTGGTGGAGAAACATGGCATGGTCAAGATACTATACTTATAAGTCGTTTTATGCAAAACAAAATGTGGTCAAGTTTTATGGCATTTGTTTTAATTATAATTTTATGTGTTATTTTTAAAATTTTAAAGAAAAAACGATATCGATAAAAGGTAGTCATTATATTTGGATTTAAACTTCATTAAAATTTCTTTTATCTCTGTTCTTTTCAATTCAAGGCGAAGATAATCATATCGTTGTTGCAACCGGTAACGGTAACTGGCAGGTCTGGCTCGGTTCGGTCTGGGATTCTTTACCGGCCGGTACAAATGAATTTTTTCAGACCGGTCGGTCCAGAATTTTTAATTTTTTTTTGCTTATTTTTTCCTCATTTTCTTGTTAAAATTGAGTATAGAAGTGTTTGTTTTTGAATATCAAATAAGTTTTACTAGTATCCATGACAATTTCTATGGAAAAACATGGATTATACTGTTTATATTTAGTCAATAGTCATCGAAATACACTTCATATATTTTGTCAAGTGATTTTCTTTCCAAGTTCTATGATCAAAACAAAATGGAGCAGCGGTTCGTCATTCTAATTTATTAGTATTTCCCTCTAATTTGTATTATTTATAATATATCCTTCCGTTACAACTCTAGTGCAAAGCTTCATAAGTTTTTACTCTGCTATCAATATGTGACAAGAGCGTGATAATTTGAATCTGTTTTATTTAAGCCTATACAGATATTAACCCTCAAACGCTCCTCTGGAGTCCGTCCGAACTCTAGTAAGGTTAATTTTAATGCTGCATACACACGAAATGAGTTCAGATGTTGCCTTGCTAGATATGATCTTACGATGTTTAGTAGAGTTCGTTGAAACCATCAGTCGATCATATCGTTTTATTTTTTTAACGATAGAATGACTCGAAGTACAGATGGCGCTTATTGTACCCTAAGGTGTTGGTGTGGGTAAAGAAGTGGTATACGGGCATACACCCACACCCACACCAGCAAATCATGGCTGACAATTCATTCCGTTTTCTTTTCTAGTGGGATGTGGATGGATGTGGGCATAGGTGTGGTTTTACTTTGTGTTCGCACACATCCTACCCGTAAACACTCACACCTACACTCAGCTTAAAAGATGGTTCTATAAGCGCTGCAAAGTTCTTAATATCACAACTACTAAAAACCGCTGTAGCATTAATATTTAAAGGAGGAAAGGTATACCTCCTCAACATATCCTCAAATTTCGTCAGTTCCTAGAGAGGGCCGCCAAGGATCTCAGGTTAAAATAACTCGTGGGTTGGATGCGTTTTCGTGGAATTATGAAGCTTTCAAAATTTGAAAAAAATTAATTTTTCTAGCTATTTTGATATCAGACAAAAGAGTGATTCTTACCGTGTCCGTTACTTTTAAAATGCCTTCCAAAAAACTTTGTCACTAAAAACTTGTTCACCTGTACGGTATGACATCTTTTTCTTTTAGAAAAAACACTGTTTTCCTAAGTTGGAGGCTTCACAATGTTTCCGAAGATTGGTGTGAGTGTGCACGTGACTCTTCTTTTCATAAAATAGCACACCCACACCCTAAAATCATTTTCCGTCAATTCCTATCAAAAATCGCTCTTTGCAGTATTTTTCCATTATATAAATGCTCTGCTTTATCATCGAGTAAAACAAATTTGGTGTTCATCATTAGCAAAATCAACAAAGGTAGCGGTGTGGTGGCGTGGGTGTGGGTGTCCAGTGACTGTGGACGGGCTTGTCGGTGTGTGGGTGTGAGAGTGTGGGCGTGGGTTTGGAGTGCGGCTGTGGGTGGGTTTGAGTAGGTGTGGATGCGGGGTGCGGGT
>CAJNOL010003822.1:0-19332 GCA_905250125.1 Rotaria sordida
ATAGTTCCGGCTCAAAAGCGATTGATCAGTTGGTGACCCTCCCTCGTTAGTACGATCGGTGGCGCTACTGTCGGTGCTGGTGTGGGCGCGGCTTTCGGTTCTATTGGAGCCGAATTTTGTGGAGCTGGGGTATGCAAATGTCGTGGTAAACATCAAATGACGCTATAGATTTTTCTGTTTTATCTGTTTCAGGGATCTGTTTTTATTATGTAATTTGTATGCATTTAAAAATAAAGTGTAATGAAAGAAAGTTCGAAGATGTCAGATTGCTACCATCTGTCAATCGTTATTATTTTCTATTCAGAAATTTTAGCTTGTCTTGTAGACGTGATGCTCAATGTGACGACTAATTGAAATTTTACTGTTGTTTGTGAAACTGTTTAAAAAAACGCATCAAGACTGACAATGAAGTGTAACGAATTCACCGAATACTTACGCATAATAGTTGTTATTTAGTTGCATATATGGACTCTGCTCATCAACAAAAATATTTTTGAAAAAGCAATTTTGCATTGTAGAAATATGACATGCGCTTTGTACTCTAGTAGAATAATCGAGACCATTCGTATTAAACACTATGTATATTAATAGAAAAAAAAGCTGATTGAAAAATTAAATGTTCAAGTCGTTGAACGGCGTATTTTCTGCCGTCTCATTGGTTCCACACTTGCCTGAAATTTATCCAGAGCCGTAACTGAATGAAATATACAATAGATTCAATCAACAAAACAAAAAACAAAGATATTAGTATACGACAGTGAAAGCGAAACGTACCGTCAAGCCCAAATAATCAAACTGGTCTCCTTCTGCTAGAACATATAGGATGGACATTGAAACTAGCATTAACAGTCACATCAACTCGTTCTGTACATAACAGTAAAAGAGATATAGTATAAGAAAAGAAATGCTCATGCACAGTAGAAAGTATTTGGCCTTTGTTGTTTGTTTAGAATCAACATAATTTAAAACAGGAGAAAAGATAAGAAAAAATGACTAATGGATGTTTTTTTTTCCTTGAAAACTTCTACGTTTCTTAAAGCCAATTCACTATTATTTAGCAATGACGGACTAAAAGGTGTTTATATATGATCGAATCCTTAGAAGAATGATGGAGATTAGAACAAGAAATTATATAGTTTAGGGCACTCGACAAAATGCAGTTATTTAAAAGTAAAATAACAGGTATACGTTTTATTAAAATTGTTATAAGTAGACTTTAAAATATTTAAGAGACGAAAATTTCAAATTTTCAGTTAACCTTTCGAAAAATAATTGGCATCGACAAATAAAGTTGTCTTGAAATTTCTACAAATTAAAAATTTAATGAATTGAAACAACGAAAATCTAAGACTTTAAATGGTTTTTTTCTATTTAAATGATTTTTTATAACAAAGACTGAAGTTGAATTTAACATTTTTTTAATTTCGGCTTAATGTTCTCAAATGAGAAGACATGTGAACGTCATCCATTTTGCATCATCATGGACATTCATCATATCATATGTATTAATATCATCGGTTATCTCAATCCCATCCATACGCAACAGCGGCGAATGGTTGTAACAATCGTTGTAATTAGTCGCTGTAGACGTTGAAATGTAATTTTTGTTCGAGTTTTAGTAATAAACTAGCAAAGAAAACGATAAAAACAAAAAGAAAAGCACTGAAGCATTCATGTACACACATAGCTCATTGTGCGAGTTAGAAAAAAAACCAACAAAAACCATGAACTCTAAAGCATCTATTTGAAAACAATAAATGAACATCAATCAACACACTTTATTATTTTCCGATTGATAGACAGTCAGCAATCGTCAATTCATTTTTAGTATTTATCGATGATCGAGACATTGTTGAACAGAAAATTGTACAAAGCGAATACAGTGAGAATATGTATCGTACCAAGAATGTTTTGTTTGTTCGGATACGAAAACAACTCTCAAGATAAGTTCATTATCGATATTGACACGATTTTTCATTACCAAGATAATTGTACCTCAGAACAATTCTGATAAATTTGATGATTCCAATTAAATACAATTGAATGTGTATACTATAGAATTTCATTGTTACATTAACATTAATTAGAAATAAATTGAATGAATTATATATTTCAATAACCGGTATTACTCAAGATATTATCGATCATGTTTCAACATTCGATATTGTACGGAAGAATGTTTAAACATTTTAAGCTAAGCATACATTAATCTCTACAATAATCAAAACAAAGCAATTTGTATCGACCTGATTTTATTAATCATTCTAGTAATATCAAACAATTAGATATGGAATATTATCCAACAACACGAATTTAAGATATGAAAGATTTGTTAAAGAATTCGAATTTCGAATTAGATGGATGACATCATTCTGGTATCAATAATATAACAAAAATAGCACAATGATTCATCAAAAACCGAAAACTATTTAAATTAACATGGAAAGGAAATGAACTACGTAATAATTGTCTCAAGTATTGAATATGGATGGTCCAACATGTTAAAAATATAGATCTATTCCGAAGAAAGCAAGATATTAACGCTAATTTATCTCTCCATTGTTGTACATAAACTTCATTCTGTTGCTTTCAAACTCAGAAACGTCTGATATTATGGCCTGCTAGGTAATCGTATTTCTTGGCTCTGTCATCTCTGTAAACATAAGAATGATTCAAAATTTGCTTGAAGATTTTTTTTTTCAATAAGAATTAATGTTTTCAATAAAACGCGATAAACTTTTATCGTCGAGTACTCAGGCTGGTAGTATTCGCCTAAGTTCCTATTGATGAATCATACATCTCGGCAGTGTTCACTAACTCAAGATGAATTTGACTCATTTTTGGCTATTTGTCGAATAGTTTTTTTCAAAAAAATCAATACTGTGAAGCAGAACATGTGAATGACAACAAATGCTAAAGCCTAAAACTGTTTGAAAAATGACTAGTACTTTAAAGCTCAGGGTAATATTCTAATCAACTACTAACGATATCTAGCGAAAAGTGAGTATAGGTGAAAGTGAGTGTCTCTTATCGCAACTCCAAAGATTACCCTACGCTTTATGTTTACTTCTGTTCGAAAAAAAAACATTTTCAACATGCATTATGACTCAATTCAACTATTTTCGACTTTTTATTATTCCTACTTCAATTACACAAAATGATATTTTGCTTTCATGGGTCTTAATTCACAGCTATGAGCTGAATAAATATGAACACTCATAACAGGTCTTTCTTTACCAGCTATCAATTAAATTTAGCTTCGAATTATTAAATCCATTGTCCTTGAAAAGTCCCACATAGTAGTTTATCTTGTGTAAAATGTTTCCAATTGTTCGTTCGCCGAACAATGCGACAATGCATTACAAGTGAACTAGTGATGCATTGAGACAGAGACCAATTAAATAGATAGAATCATTTTCATCTGATACCATCAAATGATGATTATATTATTGAATGGTTTTTCTTTCAGAAAGGAGCCATAATGGCTGGTACTAACGGTATGCATTCCGTTGCTGCTACGGGTTTTCAAGATGCAGCCAAAATTTACGATCAGGCACGACCATCCTATACAAATGAAGCTATTCAGTTTATCAAATCACTCTGTCCTACGCCTACAACTATTGTTGATCTCGGTGCTGGAACTGGTAAATTGACGCGCTTATTGTCGACCGTCGGTGCCCAAGAAATCATTGCCATTGAACCAGTTGCAGGAATGCGTGAAAAGTTGAAGTTAATTCCATCGATTACTAGAATCATTGATGGCACTGCAGAACACATTCTTCTCGAGGATAATACTGTTGATGTGATCTTCTGTGGTCAATCATTCCATTGGTTTGCAAATGAACGAGCTTTGACCGAAATTCATCGAGTCCTCAAACCTAACGGTTTACTCGTACTCATCTGGAATACACTTGACTATCAGAAGTACAGCTGGTCACAACAAATATTAGAACTCATGGATAGTTATCAACCACCTGAAGTACCACAATATAAATCAATGGAATGGAAGGCAGTCTTTGAGAACCAAAATCTCTTTTCATGTTTGCAGCATAAACAATTTGCCAGTATACAACAGATGACTCGCGAGACAATTATTAATCGATTTTTATCGTTCAGCTTTATTTCGATGTTGCCATCCGAAGAAAAAGAAAATTTTATTATGAAAATGCGTCAAATAATTGATCGTATCGAAAATATGCCAGAGCAAAAGTTCGACGCACCATATATAACTGATGTATGTTGGTCTTTCCCTCAAAAATAGAAACGAATTCTTGCTTACATTTGACTTGAATGTCGATATTTGTCAACTAGTGTTAATTAATAAATATATCCTTTTACTCAAGTGACACCAAATAAATCAATTCCAAAAACATCATTTTTCATCAATACCGAACCAAATTTCCTTTCACATTTCAAAATTGTCATATGATTTGTGCATTTGTCTTCTTTTGAAAATATAAATACAAACTTAAAATATCAAGCGTCTTTATGCAAGACATCGACTACAATATGTTATGTGCTTTAGTATCAGACTCATCTCAAAAAGAGAACTGAAAGTGTTTCTTAAAAACATCTCGATTGAGTTATTTTCCATTAGTATCTACTCGTATCCCTGTTCAACAAGCTCCTCAATCTGGGTGTGGGTGTAGATGCGTCTATAAAGGATATTCACACCCACACGCTAGAGCTCGGCGCGTTCTATCTTCAGAGATGTATAGCTTTGTTGAAGTGCACTCATGGTCGAATTGTGACAGATTGCTTTGAAGTTTGTAGGATTTTTTCGTGTTTTGCTATAATTAGTTGTTTTTTTCTGGCTAATAAGACAATGTTTTCTGAGAAATGATTAGTAGACCTGATAGAACTCATGAGGTTGTACTCGGAGAGCGGTCCTGGACGAATCATGGTCTAAGATATTCTACGTCTTTTTTAAGTAATTCGTATGAAAATTTTCAAACGCATTTTATTCAATAGTGACAACTTTCGTCGATATTTATCGTGCAGCACATCATCAAGAAGAGGATTTCTCGTAGATAAAAAAAGACAATTTAAAAAGAAGAAGTTCTTTTTTTTTAAATTATCCTATGATCGTCTCTTTTGTTACCAATCGATAGCTTAGGAAATTTTCTACACACAGTTTGTGAAGAATTTTTTGATATCACACGTTTGGCATTTTCTGCAATGTTTCTATAAATAGAAATTCCAGTTGTCAATGGGAGGAAAAAGGATTAAAAAAAGAAATTTTCATAAATAAAATAATAGCAGAACAAAAAGTTTACCAAGCAACAATATGTAAAAAATATAAAAAAGAAAAAGAAAAAATTCGTGCATGTGATTTTTCACCTGATCAATTGTTGACCACAATTAATAATGAAAATAAAGAAAGTATAATACTTATTTCGTTTGATCCAAATATTGGATCAAGTGAAGATACTGAAAAAACAAAACAAACACTACGTTTTATTAATGATTATGTTATTTTTTCTGCTGATCTTGAACAATGTATTACATTTATTGAATCAATTAATAAAGAAAAAATCTTTTTAATTACATCAGGATCAAAAACCATCAGAAATTTTATCTCGACTTTCTTCTGTTCGTCAAATACATTCAATATTTATCTTTTGTGTACGAAAAACTCGATATGAATATTTATTAAATGATTTCAAAAAAATGATTGGAATTTATATTAATCTTGATGATTTAAGTAAATCAATAAAAGAACAAATTGATCTTGTTGATAGACAAATACAAACATTTTCTTTTTTTGATCAACATCAAAAATCAACTAAACATTTATCACACGAATCAGCAGAATTTCTTTGGTTTCAATTATTTATTTATGTTATTGCTCGTCTTCCACGAAATCGACAAGCTAAACAACAAATAAAATGAAATTAATTGATGAATTTGAAAAAAATTATCAATCAAACGATGCAATTCTTTGGTATTGAAAACAATCATTTGTTTATAAATTAATTAATAAAGCATTGAGAACAGAAGATATTGATTTATTATATATATTTCGATTTTTTATTGATGATCTTTCTGAAAATCTTCAATATGAAAACATGAAAAAGTTTTATTATCAAATGAAAAAAAATTAAATGGTTGTCGAGGAGTTGAACTTCATAAAGAAGAATTTAATAAATTAAAAGAAGATCAAAGAAAACTTATTTCTACAAATAGATATTTATCAACTAGCCGATGAAAATCACTAGCATTAAATTTTGCACTAAAATCAACAGAAAGAATTGATGTTGTTTCTATTCTTTTTCATATTCAATATGATATTAAACAAATTGATAAAAATATTATTTTTGCTCATATTCATCAATTTAGTGCATATTACAAATAATTAAAATGAATCTTTCAAATGAAGGACAAAAAATTACAAATGATTTTATTGAATTAACACAAAAAGAAACAGAAGAAATAAGTATTTCAATTGTTTTCGGAAGATTAACTAGAATAAGTTTAGCTAATTTATACAAGTCTATTCAACAAACATAGCTAGATCGAGGTCGTTTGTAAAACTGTTCTGGAGTGTGAGTGTGAGTGTTGTACTTCTGTTAACTTTCACCTACACTCCACATCCACCCGCATCATGTCTCAGATCTAGTTTTAATGATAACAGACTTTTATCCACTGAGACATAATGGAAATTCCAACGAATACAATCTAATGATTGTTGAGAGACTAAAATTCTACTTAGAATAGATGCTGTCACTACTTTGATTTTATTTTACGTTGATTTCATATCTTTTGTGTTTGCTCTGTTATTGATGAGTTTTTCTTAGTATGATGGCATAATGCTATCTAATGATTCTTTCCGTCATCTACAAGAATTGCCCTCTTTCTAATAGATCGATTATTTAGAATGAAACATAATACACGTATTTAGAATACAATCATTGTCAAAAATATCATCTGATATACGAAATATTCTTTCACAACAAACGACTTCACATACGTCAATTTTAGCTAGTCGAAAATCTAATGATATCATATAGTAACGATTTTTAAATATGAAAATCATTTCGTTTTCATCTTGAAAATGCAGCAAACAGCTTAGCACATTGTTTCATTACTCAGTTCAAAACAAGACGTTCTAAGATCGTTTTATGATGAAAATCTTTTTCAAATTTCTTGACAAAGATATATTCTTATACATAATATGTTACTTCTTTTAAAATATCTACAATTCTTAAGCCAATATGTTAAGATTACACACAGTTTTTATATGTCCTCAAACCTTTTTCATAAAATTCGAAGGATACATAAATCAATAAAAAAGACAATGCGTTCACATGAATCTTGATATGGCTGCTGGTTTTTGACGTTCGTTTTCACGTTGGTCTTACAATATTATTCCATCCAGCACGCAAATGATTAATGCTAGATTTTTTAGCTATCATGTTGGCAACAGAGTAAAATGTATTCATTGTAATCTGGTTTGTCCATATTGAACAACAGATACGAATGATCCATACGACATCCATAAAATTCTATCATCTACTAGTGTCTATGTTAAAGCAAAATTCATGTATTAAATTTACTGAAGGCTCATCAGGGGAAATAGTAAGTATTTGTTCATCAAAGTCAAATAACCATAGCTCATTATCGTCTAAAGACATTGTGTTTACAAATTCGTGTAATTCAGTTCTAATACTTTTGATTAGAAATGCCATTAAAAGTGTGAATTGTTTTTGTACATGCTCTAAAATTATTTTATTTAATATGAGATTTAGAAGAATAACACACATCTCTGAAATATAAATATTTATTATTGCAACCGATATTCAAAATGGAAAATCTCCATGAAACTCGTACTCAGAACGATGAGTATTTATTATGAATGATTAGAATAAATTACAACATTTATTTGTCTTTTTAGCCTAAAAAATTGAAAATAACAATCGATTATTATATTTATGAATTAAGAGTGTTTTCATACCGTTTCAGCAAATCCCTTCGTCACATCACTTAAATCCTTCGATTGTTGTAATAATTTATCAATGTTTTCACCTCGTTCAAGTAATTTCTCGATTGTATTTATCTATCAATAAATTATAAAACATAGAGCTTAATGAAATATTTTAAATCTTACAAGAACAACTTTTGTATCATCAATATCTTTTTCAAGACTCATTAATAGATCAGCTTCTTGTGGATTCTTAAAGTAAATTATGTAAATATATAGTTCTTAAAATATTTGAATATCTTACCTGATATTTCTTCAACAACTCACTCAATGATGCCAATCGATCCGTTCTAATTTAAAATAAAAACATTCACTAATTGTTCTTTTCTCTCAACAAACAAATTTAACTAACTTCTTTTCCATTTGTGACCATGAGGCTGGTGGATATAAATTTGAAAAATCATTCATAACCTTAATTTAAAGAACAAAAAACAACAATGACAGATCATAGAAAAATAAATGAAAAGATCGACATCTACTTTGCTAAGAAGGTTATATGCAACTCGTTGTGGATATTCATTGTCAGAAATAGTAACTGATGCAAGACCATCGGGACGAACAAAAACATGAACCATACCTAAAAGATAATATTTTAGAATAAAATATTTTATTGCCTGTTTTTTGTATACCATTTAAATGTTCATCAAATGTGACAGATTGTCTGACACCTAAAGCTGTACGTTCAGTAACTGTTCTTGCTGAAAAAACAAGAATTTGTCGTATACTAAAACGAACGAAAAAGAAAACATCATACCGTATGAAACTAAATCATATCAAAAATGAAGCTTACTGATGACGCTGGAAATAGCCGAAACTTTCAAGATTAAATTCATCTTGAAGAATTTTTGCGCTTTTATCATTTTCCTTATATAAAATAAATATTGCCAATAATTTCATCGTAAAAATTAGATATTGTTATTCTTTATTGATGATAAAAATCTATCGAATATTATTCAAAATCAAAAAGTATAAAAATATATATACAGACTCTTTCATCATATGACTAATTTAACTGGAATTTTACCTTTTATGATTGACTCATAAATATTTGTTTTACTAACATTACAATCGTTAATAATTATTACACGTGTTCACCTTGAATATAACATATATGAGTCATTAGAGCTTGAAGTTTGGCAATATTTGAGTCATATATCTCATAGAGTAGAAAAAAGAACTAAGTGTGTCTACGATAAATGTGCTGTATAGTTAATATTTTAAGACTGAAAAAAATCACTTTTTTTATTTACAAGAGTGTGAGTATGGTTATGTATATTGCTATCGGTTGAAGTTCGACAAGTAAGAACATCCCGAACATTACTTTCACGCCCATCCTTAAAATATTTGTAATGTGAATTCGATAGCAACATCAGTTAATGATAGGCTCTTCAAAAATATTTTATTCACTCTTACTAATCAACGTCAAACTTAATCATATTAATATTTTACCAATCTTTTCATAACGGTCAGAACTTTCAGTAAACAATGACTCAAGTGCAAGACGGAAGGAGCGATACTTCAAGAGTTCGTACTTCCTCATACTTCCATTATAATTCTGTATACTCCTTGGTACTTCACTATTTTCTAAAAATAATGATTTTTGATAAAGTTTGATGAAAGGTAATTCAGATATTCCTCGACCTTGATCATTTTTAATGAAACTTCAGAAGAAAGCTTGTTAGCGCAGCTCCTTTAGGACTGAAATGTGGAACTCACATATGTTTTTTAACCTCCTTAAACTAAAACAAAATACGTAAAGTGAAAAATCTCTTGGTGACTATGGTGTTTCGCAGGACAATCAATCTTGCGATAAAGAATCTCTCTAAACTGTGCAATACGAACAAAGAGTTTTTCATTATTTTTCAAAATTACAACGTAGTGAATTTTGCAATAAAAAAAAACTACAAAATTTGACGCCTATTTGCTTCGATTACTGGAGTTTATGATGGAGATGTCTAAAATGGACGCATCCTGCTTAGTATGGTCTGTAATGGGAACAGAATCCTAGGCAGTCACCAAACTTCGACTTAACACTTACACTTACTATTTTCCTCGAAAATGTATGTGAGATCCAGAAAATAATGATGAATAAAAGTAGTTCGAATGAAAGGTTCATTTTTCTTTTATAAATACTTTGTTGATTGATATATTGACTTTGGTGGAATAATTTTATGATTAAAGTTACACTATGTTAATTCAATAGTTTCACATATTGATTATAGGAAAAAAACCATATTTTGTTTAATATTAAATGTTGCAGTAGCAACTCTAATCAATGAAACATCTTGTACATAGTTTTAGTCATACGCATATATACGTTGAGAAAATTTACAGTAACAATGTGTGGTAATGTAATTAGTGCAATATTATCGGGATATTTAAATTGTTTCAGATGAACATCGTAGTCAATACGATCGATTTAGTTACCATTCATGTAGTTGTTGTCGAAATAAATGGAGAAAACAGCGTGTGCTAGATGAAGTTCACTGGAAGGTTATGTGATGCGAAACATGTTGTTGTAAACTATCAACAAATAAATGAATAAGATTAAGAATATGTTTCGAAGATCCATTCTGTTCAACAACACTACGCCTTCGTTGCCGTCTCGAACCATCAAATGACTTAAAGACAGTCAATGAAATGTCTTTCAAATTAGGTAATTGATTAGTGAATTATAAGCAAGGATCTCAAATACTACGCGTTGTAAATGACCAATCGACTAGATTAAGTGATTTTATCTAATAAATACAAAAAAAATATTTTAAATCAAATCGTTCTCATTTGAATAGAAATCAAAAGTAAATCTTCAACTTTATGCATATAAAATAGCAGTATAGGTGTGAAAAAATCAAATAAACGATAGATTCAATTTTTATGTCATTCAAGTTGAAAGAGTCATTTTAGACCCATTCTGGATCTTCACAATACAATGGCTTGGCCCGAATTTAACTCCATCATTGTCATAATTAGCATCTACAGAAACTATTCTCATGATTGTCTCGACACCAAAATCTATCGGACGAGCGCTTGAGGTAAATGATTCAGCAAGATTTAGTATTACAATATTTCATTTTCAAGTCCTGTTGTATATTTAGGAAATCAAGAATATGATAGATTTTGAAAATAATAAATGTCTTCGTCTTGTGTAGAGGTGAACATGGAAATATAATATTACTATGACAGATAAGACGGTTCTCATAAGATTAAATTCGCTCTTTCGAAGTTCATATCTAGGTTGAAATTAGTCCAGTTCGGTTGTCACCAGTTCTTTCCTCCATTTTAAGGGTACTGAAGTTAGTCTATTTTAATCGTCATCAAAATCCCAACTCTAAGTTTTGAACTCACGCTTTTTCATAGTAGAATAAGGACCATGAAACAGGGTGAATGTATTGATCATGGTGACGAAAATTTAGCCACTCGTTAGAAATCAAATTCGACCTAAAGTAAAGATTTTTCATCTTTAAAATTTCGAGCTCACTTTTTGGATTGTTTTTAATCGATTATCAAAAACTCTCAATTTTTCGATACAAAAATATCAGAAAAGAATCTGTTTTATTGAGATAGTTATGTCAATCATTAGCATGATGCAACTGTTGAAAATATCTAGGTGTTAGGAAACCTAAAAATATCAAGCCTAGTATAAAACCGAACTTTATAGATCACTTTCAATAGTGTTAGGTAATGATTTTAAAGGGTGGGTGTGGGTGTGGGGTGGGTGTGGGTGGGTGTGGGTGTGTGGGTGTGGGGTGGGTGTGGGTGTGGGTGTGGGTGTGTGGGTGTGTGGGTGGGTGTGGATGTGTATGGGTGTGGGTGTAGGGTATGGGTATGGAGAAAGAAAACACCCACACCCACACCCACACCCTTTTCTATTCTAGAATGGATAATATTTCTCTATTTTCATCAAATCTATATGCAAGAAATGAACTTTCTGATTTTTTTTTGTCTCTATGTAAAATAAATGTTATAATTTTTACTGTTCTTTCTTTTTATTCTACTATATATTAGCTTCCTTTAATTTTCATACATAATTAGAAACATTATATTGTCTGTTTCCTTTTATTGTAGATAACTATCGCATTATCTGGCAAAGACAAACTTGTAAAAGATTCAAAATATGTTATGAAAATGACGCCTGTCTTATTGACATCATTTTAATGAAAAGATGAATACATTTATTCGATTTTGTCTATGCTTCTTTTCTTTTCGATTTAGTCATCTAATGAGAAAAAAGAATCGAGAAGAATACAGTAAAGATAGCCTACATTCGTTGTTTCACTTTAAGTTTCTTACAATATGATATAAATAATTTTATAGAACTAGCGCTAGAAGAAGGCGAAAAAATTTGCAGTATAAATCTCTCGATGATCTAATCAGTTTTATTAATGATAACGAAAAATAATTTCCACTTTCCTTTTTTTTTAACAAATAAAATAACTTTGTCTATTCATAATCATACTCAATTTTTCTCTTTCAGATTTAAAGCGAAAAATGAGCAATCATTCATTATATACATATCTTTCCTGGATAATCATGTATCTTTCAATCATTTATCCCGTTTCTGGTTATAACGACACTTTAGCATGTGTGAGTAATAGTACAATATGGTCACAATGGATACATATGATGTCTGATTCATTTATATCGATCTTACTTGGTATTATTATATCAACATTAATAAACTATTACCAACAACAAAATCTTATATCTGTTTTTGAATCAACTATTGCACAATTCCGCACAAAAACCATAGAAGATAATCAGATAAAAAAGCATAAAAAATCAAAACTTTTATCCAATTTTAAACCGTTGCGACCGTACAGATGCTTTTATATGAGTGAAACAACATTACCATCCATATTTGAAGAATTATTTGATGAAATAGAAGAAACAAAAACATTTACAATAATACCCAATGATCCATGGTCATCCAATAGACATAATATAATGATAGAACTCATCAAACCATCATCATCAGTACAAACTTTTCTAAACCGTTATTTTGAAGATAATTTTGAACATTTTCACCTCGATGAATTACTTTCAAAGATTTTTCAAGTATCGGATACAATTCAATGTTTATTATTTGACAAAATTTATCGTGGTTTCCATCATGTGCAAGTGAACAAAGTTATTATAAAAGATATTCAGCAATTATTTAAAACATGGTATAATACAACATTCAATCATAATGCAAATTGTGGTCAAATCCTTGATTTTGATGATATAGATGGTCCATTATCTACCTGTACACATCGATCTCTTAAATATGTCAATGATCAATGGTCTCTAGCCAATGCTATTTCGTATACATTTCATGAAAAGCTCGATACGGAAGAAAAAGGTCTTCAAGCAATTCTAGTCCTATCCAAATTCTCACTAGTAATTCGCGAAAACTGGAGTGGTCAACAAGTTCAAGATTATATCAGTGAACATCAAGCCCCTGAACAAGTAAACATCTATTGTTTCAAATTCATCATGCTCAAACTATTTTTCTACTTTAGAATGGATAATCTGACTTTCACATTCTAATGTATACATAAACTGCTTAAATCAGTGAGCTTGTACATACTTTTAATAGATCGCATCAATTCTTATTCTGTTTTCTTCATGTTATCTTTTCTTTCATAAATATATCATAAAGTGGATTCTCTTCTTATTGTAGATACGTATACCAGCAACAATTAGAAGTTCAAATTTCTAATAAACACAGAAACAGTCTCATCAATCAGCCCTCGATTACATGACATTTCTATAAAAATGACAACATATAAAATATTCGAACGTATACTCTAAACTATCTAATGTTTCTGTTCGAGAGAAATTGAAACTAAATGGACTCAGATTCGAGACAAAATGGTTCATATAATTATTCTTCTAGATCGATATAATCTCTCTTTTCATTCTATCAGAACACTTGATTTGTCGTTCACAGACTGGAAATTTATCGACAACAATCAGGTAATTACATCATGAGTCTCTTCTTTTATTTTGGAAAGTCACGATAAACTAATAATTATTTGTTGAAAGGTATGGATATGACCAAGGACAATGGTAATGATACCAAGAAGATAGTTTTCCAACAGCAGAATGTCGAAAATCAAAATTGCAATGAGTTTAATGCGACTCAAATACCACTTTCTCAACAAGAACAAAAATTAAGAATGATTTTTTTGCTCTTTTATGAAAATCATATTACTTGAAAAAAAACCTAGAATCTTACATCTATGCAGCTGAACAGCTACCATGAGAAGCATAGAATGACTCGTATGCCGATAACATTTGAAGATGAAACTGATAACCATGAAGAATGGATTTCCATAGGTGAAGATAATGATAACACATGGATTTTATATGATGACAATAATGGTGAAGACGAAGATAATCAGTTAACTTCTCATCATCAAGAGCCAGAAGAATTCAAAGATCTTGACTGGAATGATGTACCCAATTTTATTTGTCAGCTGAACTATAATCATTTAAAAGGATATGAACGCCATCAGGTTGAAGAAGAAAATCGTACTATCCTATCTAGCCGACGTAGATTAGTTGCTAAGAAGGCTATTATCAGATTACCATACAAGGGCACTTCATTTTATATTGCTTCTGAAAAAGACTTTCAACAAAAAGAAGTCGATTATATGAACCGAACAGGTGCTTACAAATGAATACATACATTAGAAGATGCTCATAGTCATGTCAGTGAAACATGTCTAGTGGAAATGATTGAGCAAGTTGAACGTATATTAGATGATTTACTTGATTCAAATTGTATCCATCAAGCACAGCATATGATCATGACTATTGTTCGAAGTTCGGTTCGAATGCATTATCTGTATTTTGTGCCAGAAACTCATAAAGTATGTAGGCTATCGATTTGTTCTCTTGTCTTCCTTCTTATTTATCATAAAAACCTATCTAGGAAAATATTCCAGTTCGACCGATCTTCGTCTGTAATAATGGGCCTACAATAAACATAGTCCGTTATATAACTCCACTTCTATGGTCAATCTTTGATCGAGCAACTAATTGCAAACGATTTTCAAATGGTGCTATTGATGTTATCCATGCTATCGAACATGATGCTCATATGGATCACTTTCAATCTCCAATTCTTTTTGTCACATTCAATTTAGATGATTTGATCAACATTTTTCCTCATGATGAAACCATAATTGCCTTAAACTATTTACTTCGAGAACAGTTACCAGATCAGAGAATAGCTGGTCTTACCGTTGATACTATCCTACAATTAGTACAGCTTGTTTTAAAAACTCAATTCTATGTTTATAATGCTGCATTGTATCAACAAATTCATGGTGATGCTTCTGGTTTACCATTAACTATATTCTTGGCTTATACTTATTTATTTTTTGGATAATATCGTGAACTAGTGAAAAATTTCACGAAAAAGAATGAATTTTTTGGCAGGTAAACTTAGAGAAAACTTTTTCTGCCATCATAATAACTTATGTTTTATTGAACTTTCTCTGAGAATAGATATCGAGAACAAGCAATCTTAATATGGCATGGATCCGAATATCAATTTCATACATTGTTCCATAAAGTACTGTTAGGACAGCACATAGTCGAAGTGCCACGACAATATCTATTGGATCGACAGTCCATTTTCATGATTTGGAAATTAGCTATATCAACAAAGGTACTCTCGAAAGTAAAGTTTATTACGATCCAAATATTGTTGATACTTTACCAAATGTATCCAATGAACTAATGGAAAATGCCACCAAACAATTATATGCTGTTCTATATCGAGCCGTTCGATGCTGTTCTGATGTGGAAAAATTCCATAGTGAACTACTTTATATTCAGGTATCATTTGTGACATTTGGTTGTACATCAGAATTTATTCTTTCTGGTATTCAACGTTTTTACCAACAATTTAATATACTAGAAAAATTCTGGGATTTACGTTTGAATAATAATGAATATGATCATTTACGTCGGTGTATCGTAGAAGATGTCGAACAACAAATAAAATTGAAGCAACAACGTGAGCAAGCAAAAGAACATACATTATTCATGCCATGCCCACGTTTAATGGATGAAGAAAGTACCGATGCTTTCAAACAATGTTTTGAATATTGGTGGAATAAATATTATGCTAATGAATCACCAAGAAACTCTATTCAAATCAAATGGATAGAACAAACACCAACTTGTTTGACAAATAGTAATATTCTGATCAACAGACGACCACCTCTTCGTCTTTTAACTTTGTCAAAACATCATCAAAACAAAAAAAGTTCGTATTGCTTGATTTTTCTTCTTCTCTTTTCGTTATTGATTTATCTCTTATTGTTATTTTTTCTTTCCTATAGGATACCATCCTATGGATCCATTTTTAACCAATATTACTCGTCCATACTACAAGGATGAATGAACATTGTGTGCTTTTTATACTTTACTCGTTGAAGTAGTTTGCTTGTAATAGAGTAGCAGTAGTATTGAATAGATGATTTGATAAATACAAGCTTTTTTTGTTCTTTCATATTTTATAATATAATAAAATATTGATTAGTTGTGCTCTATTCTAGATAGACATCTATTGATAGATATTTGTTTAAAAGGAATACAATGGCTGATAAGCAGCGATATCCTTATGATCAAGAACATTGGTGGCGTGACTTTTTGCCTAATCAAGTACACAGACCATTCGATATCTTATCTTCTTTACCAAAACAGCAACCACAACTAATAGCAACAAAACCAGAAAAGAAGAAGAAGAAGAAGAAAAGTCGCGGCAATCGAGCCGAACGAAATTTTCAGCGAAGATTGCGCAATCCAAATTTGGATGATGAAACCAGGGTATTCTTAATACAAGCAAGAGCAGAAAGAAAACGAGAACAAGAAAAACAGCAAAGTATTCCTAATACTACAATAGAAGTAAACAAAATTAATCATCAAATCAGCCAAATGACAGAGGATACACAAATAATGGTAAGAATATATATTGGCTGACCATCAATAATAATCTTTATCGTATTATGATTTTATTATGATTAGGAGGTTCCATTCGATGAGATCATTCCTAAGTCTAATCGAAAGAAACGCAAACGTTATACATCAACTAAAATTGGCAGATATCTCAGTCAATCTTTCAGTCGATTGTCGATTTCACAAGAATGTTCCAAAAAACAGAAGATTAAAAATATTCAAACCAACAATATTGCACTACAAATGATCGACGATCGGAATGATCAAACAAAATTATCAGTCCAAATGTTCAAGTCTACTTTTGTACCTCAATATTTAACAGTATCCGATCGGAAATTTAAAGATATATTATCAAAAGCAGTCCCTGATGGCCATAAAATTTATGAATGGTTAGATAGTGCCGAAAAGTTAAAATCAACACGTCAATTAGCTCATACCTTTAATATGATGTATTATTTTAAATTACAACAAGAATTATGGAAAGATTATTTCGATCTGGGTATGACTGAGGGTATTTGGGCTCCACGAATACTGAAATCGGCAGCAAAACAACATTATACTTGTGTATCATATGGTCGATCCGAGAAGTTTGTCGAACAACGTCAAAAAACTATTCAACATCAAATAAATCGAACAAATCGTGAACTACAACAACAATTGATTTATCTACCAGAATGGACTGAAAATGTTCAGCCATCCATCGATTCAAAATTTCTCTCAACAGCTGTTGAAGCAATGGTTAAACATGGTCAATATCGTTTAAATATGGAATTCAAACATAAACGTGCAATGTTAAAATTGGATGCTGATGATCATCGTTTCATTTCAGCCGTATATGCATTCGAACCGACAGAAGAACAGGTTTCAATATATAAACAGATTTATTAGATGCAATAGGAATAAAGAAATTTATTTAGTTGATATTTTAGATTGTACTGATCAAAATGTATAGGCAAGCTATAGCTAATGAACAGAAAGCACTGGAAGAAGTGGAAATTCTTCGAAAACGAGTGTCATTAAGACGACTTCCTCAATCATTTGATAAAATTCTTAATGAATCCATTGCTCCTATTCAAACAATGCTTTCACGTGCTATTCTACATAAAGATCGACGTGCTAGTATGGCATCACGTTGTTCTAAAACAATTACACAATATAAATTTGATTTGATGGCTATGACGATTGCTATAGCTCAAGATACAGCTCGTGGTTATACTCAATTAGCAATCGATACGAAAAATAAATTACACCAACTAGATAATAATTCACTACGAACAGCTACTGAACAACTCATCCAAGCGATAGAAATTCGTGGAGAAAATATGAAAAAACGTGCTCAAGAATTATTTCAATATAAAATAATATCTTTTTTTCGAACAGGCTCCGGCAGTAGACAACGGCAAAGGCAACGTATCCGCCGGAGCAATCTAAGCATTTATACAAATATTACTGCCTCATCACCTTTTATTGAAACAGATTTAAATTTATCGCCAATACAAATGTCTATATTTATCAAAGGTCTTAAATATATTCCACCATGTCAAAGTCGATTCTCACGTCGATCTATTGATGATATTGTCAATGAACAATATAAAACATTACGTTCAATTGTTCAAGGTTGTCTTGATGATCATCGTGTGCAGCTTATAGAACCACGTGAGAAAGAAGGTTTTCCTTGCTTGAAACGTATACTCTACGAACTTCAATCAAAAAAATGACCACGTCAACTAAACATTCGTGCTCGACGTGAACAAAAAATAATACGAAGTATAAGAAAAATTTTACGTCATCGACCTGATATTACTGTTCGTCGAACTGACAAGAGCAAAGTATTTTATGCAGGTAATGTGACTATTTTCGGTGACAAAGCTTCGAAATATATGATCGAAACCGAAGCTTATCAAGAGATTTCCAATGAACGTTGTATTTTATCGGAAAATCTCCGATTAGTTACTATGCTTCTAGCTTCTCTCTTGAAAAATCGTGCCATTAATTATGAGCAACATAAGAAAATGTCTCCAAAAATAGATTTATTAGAATTGGCTCATCTTCATTTTATTCCAAAACCACATAAAGTAAGTTTATTTGTATTTATTTCCATTAGGAAGATATATATATAGAATATGTAATTCTTTGAATTCATCTATTTATCTTTCATTTTCATAGCCCGATACACCATTACGACCAATTGTAGCAGCTATTCATGCATCAGCAACAGAAATATCCAAATTTCTTAATGATGTATTAGCACCTATATTTCTACGTGTTGCTCGACAAACTACATTTATTAATGGTATTGATCTTGTTCGAGCATTAGAAAAATATGCTGCCAATGGCCATTTAAAACCAACCACTTTGTTTATTACTTTTGATGTTGAAAATCTTTATACAATGAT
>CAJNOL010003823.1:0-19331 GCA_905250125.1 Rotaria sordida
TAGACATTTATATATATTGAATGTACAGTTTAAATTACAAATACAACGAAAAACTTCAATCGCAGAAATCGAAAAATATCCAAAAATTTAAGATAGATGTGTCTCTGCTATGTATGTATGTATATTTTCGATTTTAATGCTTCTGTTAATACGAATAAAATGAATAAACAATACCAGCAGAACATTGAGCGTAGTACTTATGATACTACTTTAGTTTTATCACATTTTACAACAACAAAGTGTCGTGCGACATGCTAATTATATCATCAATTAATATCAAGAGTATGATTTAAGTAAATTAAATAACATCCAATCTTCTTATACTCAATCTCGCTTCCAAGTTTATATATATATCTTCCAATCTAATATCGTAATTATTGAGTTTTCGTTATTTGCGTATAATTATCTACGTGTTTTACTCAGTTTTCTCTTTGATTGATATATTTGACTTATCAATGAGAAAAGGAAAGAGAAAAGATACTAAACATGCGAGGCACACATACTCTTGTTCGTCTCAACTGATAATAATTTTATATTAAGTGTGAAACAAGATGATTTGTCTTCTTGTCGTATTTAGCTTTAGAGTAATTAACTTCTATTTAGTCTCTATGTAGAGTTCTGCCAAACAAACTGTTTTCGTGTCCCAAATGTCGCATGAGACGAGAAAAATGAAATTTTTCTGGATTCAGGACTATCCCATAGAATTCTAATTTTATCTATTTGCCTAATTTGTTTTTATTATTTTTCTTAATCTAATGATTCTCTCAATGTTGTCTTTGTCACTTTTATTCTTTTTCTTTTTTTTTTCAAAAACATGATCTAACGGATTGTTGAAGTGTACAAGGATTGAAATATGTACCTTCCTTTCTACACACACGTGGCAGACACATTGACAATGTCGCTTCCATCACAGACCATGAGAGACATTGCCACGAAACTCAAGCTAATTGAAAAATTATTGTGGAGCACGATTAAATTTAAGATACTTGTCTTTCATTGTTATTACATATTCACTGTAATAATACATAGTAATCTTCATAGTGTTTCACATTTTAATACCTCAAGGATCATGCTACTTGAATAATTCGAGCATTCGTACTGTTGAGAAGGGCAAACATCTATTTAAGGTTATTATATTCAATCACGAAAGTCAAACAAGTCAAACGAGAGAAAAAATCTAACCGCTAGTGAGATAGCCTACCAATTTTCTGTGGTAAACAACATGTTAGTATTATCTCAGAGTCGACTACAATAAGTCTGTTGTATCATTAGAATTCTGAACATTGTTTACTATTACAGATAAAGGTCGACGACGATGAAATCGAATGTAAAAAGTGACATTGAGATCGATGATCTAACTTGTCCGATTACACTTCAAATCTTTCGTGATCCTGTAATCGCCGCTGATGGTCGTACATATGAGCGTGCAGCAATTGTACAATGGATCACGGAACACGGTACCAGTCCAGTCACACGAGAGCCGCTCGATATTAAAGAATTACAAGCTGACGATTATTTGAGAAATTTGGCCGCTCAACAGCGAAGCTCAATGATGGCCTACAACAACAACAGAAATTTTAATAATGCAGTTGTTCAACAGCAAAGTTCGACGATATCATATAACAATAACATAAATGTTGATCCAGCAATTCTTACGCAAATACAACATATGCCTAACAGTAGCGTAGCTTTAATACAAAATGCTGGAAATCACTCTGCGTCTTGCAATAATTTCTGTCACAAACACCAGTTTTGGATTGCAATTGTGACTATGTTTGTGATGTGGTTTGTCTTCTTGATCTGGGGAGTCTATGTTCGCGGGAGAGATCCCGCTTATTCGAGTAAGTTCTCGATGAATACATGATCTATTCTAGTACATGTACTACTTAGGTTCTAAAAGTTTCAACTTTTTCATGATCGCATCAGTATGTGTGCTACTAAATCTATATTGAAGTAGGACCTGGGAGCTGAATGAGTATATCTTTGGTGTTGTTAGACCAAAGTCATCGTCCAATAAGTTAACTCACGAAAATTTTCTCTCTAAATGGCTTAGCGACAAACTAAAAAACTGGCAAAGAGGAATATTTGTGCACTTTCACTGTGTGTACAGTTATACATCATGCCATAGATATTCTTCATGAAAATATAAATATTATCTTGAGTCCTACAATCATTGAGATATACATACTGAAAACATGATTTAGTTACTTACCATCTATATGGCATAATATCTAAACTTTCTTTGAATAGATGAAGACAGTCCATTTTTAAAAAGTTTATCAGCACATACTTTCTACGGGGGTGAACATTGAAAGCTCTTTACTTTCAACAACTACTAGTGCAGTACCAGCACAATCGTCGTAAAACACTAGATTTGCTCTGCCACTATTTGTAATTTTTTTCGTCTGCAAATAAAATTTAGTTTTCTGATTTCTCAATTGAGGAAAAATGATTTTGTGACTTTAAATACTTCAAATAATCTACAAGAATATTGAACAAATACATGTTATTAGTAGTGGCACCAACGGAATTATTCGTTCTATTTTTTAGTAATACTGTTATGCCATTCAATAGAGGATATAGTTTTTTGGGAAAGAGTTCTCTTAATCACAATATCTATGACATTGAAATAATCTGTCTTATAACTTTTGTCGGACAAACGTGAGCATTCGGTGAAAGTTGTGTTATCAATATTCATCTTGAACTTTAAATCTGCCAAGAGAAATTATCGTTTTCGATCATTTTTTAGACGAATTGATCACTATGTTACTCTCTTATTTGAGTATCGAAATAAAATGAGTCTGTTCAAAATATTTTAATAAAAATTTTTGTTTTTCTTTTAAAACATAGTGACAAGCACTACAATTGCCACCAAGACTACTACAATTCGAACTACTACAGCTGAAGGTGAGTACTTCAGTGTCGATAAAACAGCAAAATTCCTCCGAATGTAGAAATATCATTATAATTGATCGCTTATGACAGATAATTGAGAACCACGTTGTATAACAAACAATGCCAGAATGTTTTTTTTTTCGTGCTTATGCCACGCGAGTATTTAAGGCACGAGACATAAGGCATGATTTTTTTCCTTCATGTTTGACGTACACTGAAGCAAGTTTAGAGCAAATATAGCTTAAATACTTGCGCAGTCGAATTTGATCGCATCTACTTAGTTTGACATTTGGACTAAGAATATTTTCAATTGATCTGATTTCAGTCTTCCCATGCTTCTGCTAGTTTTTTTCGCTGTTATCCACTGCAGTGAAAGAAAATGAAAAATTATTTAAAAAATGTTTATGCTTCTGAAGTACACAAGGGGGTCAAAGTCCTACGTAACTGTACTTAGCATTCTCTTGGACTGTAAATGGAAACACTCTAGTTCGCAATATAATCAGTTAGGTTTAATATATTCACATATATCATTAAAGACAAAACACAGAAGCTAACTAATATTTGAGTCATGATGTTGAATTATTCATTTTCTTCTTAAAAATCACATGATTAGTTCTTTAGTTTTGCGGTTCTTTATGTTGCCTCATCATATTGAAATGACTCTCTTTGAATCTCACTTCTGCACAAAACAGAGTCACAATATCATATTAAGGGAGATCCATCCCTCAGAAAAGTTAATTTCGGTTAAATTTATCGATTTTGTGATTCATAACAGGCTATATAGAGCAAAGTGTCTACTCTCGAATGCACTAAAGTTTATTGATTTTATAATGAGGTTTAAGGAAATTATACAGGATTTTTAAACTCTCATATTCAGAAACCTTTGATTTTTTAAAAACTTCTTTTGCGTTTTTCTCAGAATTAGTTTTTTCGAGTATACCGTCTACGCGGGCAAGGTTTTTTTTATTAATGACTCAATAGAGAAGTGATAATTTTTTTTAATACATAGTACACAGGTAGAGCTAGATCCTCATAGGATCCAATTTTTGAATTTCTCTTTTGCTGAAATAAAAAACTTAGATATTTCATTTTTATGAGCGTCTTGAATTTGAAAATTTTTCGAAAAGGTATTTTTAAAATCAAACAAAGAGAAATTCAAAAATCGGATCCGGTGAGGATCTAGTCCTAAGGGCACTCCACAATTTAAAAATCACGTTGACATGCTTAGCTAGTATTCCCGTTATGAAAACCTTGTCCGCGTAAAGGATAATGAATTGACTAGAACTAGTGCATATCTTTGAAATTTGGGGGGAGATATTTTAAGCACAACCTATGCTAGCCAAGACTAACATTCTCTGAGATTTTGGTTGAAATCGGCTGAGAAAATAACAAAGTTGGTTTCTGAGGAGAGGGCCCCCCCCCCCCCCTTAAACTACTTATTGATCATTCTTTCTCTGAGTCTCACGATGTTCCAACAATAAATTCTAAAAATAACGATCAGCTTTTCCAGATGAGTTTTGCATAAAAAGACACGAATAATGGAATATATTTGATGTCTATCTCCATGATGGAATCAATCTCGATTTTCATATTGAGAATGTGTGAACGAGACAAGTTCTAAATCAACAATGGAGCACTACATAAGGCCTCGATAGTGATCATCGACACGTTCGCTACTATGAGACATTTTTAGTTTGATTGTCATGTTTTTATCAAGTTTTAAATAGAGAACACATGTAATGAGAATCACAATTGAAATTTCTCTGAATTGATAATTGATACGATCTTGAGTTGGCATTCAAGAAAGAGCATGACGCCAACGAAGATGTTTTTCCAATTGGTGCCAGATCGTGCTGTTGTTTTAAATGATTTCCAGAACCATAATCTGTTAGACCTCCACTTGTCTTTTTCGGTATTACACCTATTGATTCAGGACGAGAATTTGAATCCGAGCAGGATTTAACACATTGAGGAAGAACTCGGAGTGTTAACTGGAGAATGTGTGAAAATGATTCAGATCAACAGTTTGACGAGAAGCGAAAGACATTTGAAAACTAGACGATTGTTGAACAACACAGAAGAATAAGAAGATGAGATGAGTCAAGTGCTCAATTAAGCATGTTGGAAGAGAGATATATATGCTGCATTCAAGACTCAAAGAAAATATCTCGAAACTTAAAAATACTCGAAGAGGATGGGGTAGATGTGGGTATTCATTTCACTGACATACTTACTCACATCCAAAAACAATTAACTATATCGATATTCTGATCTATTTCACCGGCTCTGTTCTTGTCATAGATGAGATTCCATTTTGGTTTGTTATGGCCGCATGGCGCCAAGGATGGTGCTGTCCAGGTATGTATCTTTTTCACTCTGTCTGTATTATATCAGTTTTGTTAATTTCTAGAGGATTGGACCTGTAGTTACAGTCCTCTGAAATGTAATCGTGTGACGCATTCAGGGGTCGTCGAGACTTACGGATCTTTGTCAACGCATAGCCTATGTTTCTCAAAATGTAAAGGGATCGACAATGGAAATGTTAACCGATAATTTCTATCGCGTCCGATAATAAAATTTTCTGAAGGTCTGGCGGAGAGAGGATAGACTACCCAGAAATCGAAGTCTTCTGCGATGGGAGCGAGTTCATGTGTGAATGAAGAGAACTCACTCCCCGTCCATTGTATGTCATCTACATGAATTAAAATAAAAATCAAAGTGAAAAATTTTGATGATTGTCTTTATTGTTTTGATGAACATTTGGAATGTCTATCAGCATTGTTTATCGATGTTCTTAGAATATAAAATCTATCATCAAATATAGATCACATAGTTAAAATAAATTGAATTTTTATATCAAAAAGAATATTATCAAATTAATTGATAGATATTGTAAATTTTTGATCTCTCTAAAAAAAACTTCCCAAACTGAGACATTTTTTGTTCGTTTTTACTCATTACACATCGCAATATGATGATCGAATAAACCAACTGTTTCTTTGGATGTTTAATTTTGAAGAATTGATATTATTGCTTAATGTAAAACGAAGGAATTTGACTTATATCAGTGGAACTCTTTTATCAATGATATTCGCGTTCATATGCCACTATTTAACAAATTTAATTTCAGTATATACACTGAATCTTTGGACACAAATATTAGGATTGATCCCCTATCAAATAAAGATATTCCATGCATTATTATCGAAAATGAAAATCAATACATTTCTTTATTTGTTTATAATATGCAAGATGAGTACGGTCATCAATGCCATATATATTCACTTCCATATAAATTCAATACTTTTCTCTATTTAAACAATATTTTAAAGGTAGTATGTCTGTTAACGTTCCATCATTGATAATGTCTGATATAGATGTATTTGAACATGATTTATTCGGGAAAGTTTCTCAAAATTTTCCTTTATATCGAACTTTATGTATACCTAATTCTAAGTAATAACGGAATAGACAACGTTGATTTACATTGATAGCATTTGCTTATCTTGTCGAGTTGGATATTTTGTTTAACATGCATCAATTATGTTAAAGAGTTTTTTATGCGAGAAACATTGTTTTGCTTTATTTACGCAATCTTAATATCAAATATTAAACATTTGCAATTATCATCAACCATTTTACTTGTTCGTAAATAAAGTCTCTGCTTATAGATAATTTATATGTTTGTCCTAAAAATTATCTTCTATATTTTCCTTTATTGTAAATATAGTTTATCTGAATATGTGTTAATAAAGATAAATAGTTAAAGAATGTTCTATGATCATGATCATCTAATTATTTTGAAAATGAGTTATCTTTAATAAAATAATAACATAAAAAAATAACTTTGGTAAATTAGTCGTTAACTAATAAGCAGAATATTGATACTAAGGACATGAGTATAATCCATTTGTCTTCGTCTAAGATGGATGTGGGTTTAGAGTGTGGATATCTCCATCAACTACAACCACACCCAAATATTGAAAGAAAGTATTTCTTATCTAATAAACAATTGTAGAAAGAAAATTATCATAATTAGAAATACTTAGATAGAAAGTTGGACATTCTAAAAAATGTCATGTCTCGTGCTTTCCAATGACGAACGAAGCCACATGCAGGCAAAAGACCAATATAACCTATTTGATCTTATCATTGTGACAATAAAGAAAGAAATGTAGCCAAATAAATACAGAAAAATGAACGTTCAAAAAGTAAACCGATGAATACCATAGTTCGTGAAATAACATTTGCCTGGAAAAAGAAACTCTAATAAAATATTCATCATAAATATGATGTCGGTATTTATTTTATATCTTATGACTAAGATGAAAACAAGACAATCACAGAAAGATAGATAATAATAAAAAAAAACAATAACATAGTATCAAATGTAAACTATTACAAGACCTAATGAAAGAGTATTCTCAAACATCAGTATTTTTTTCTTGCGTCTATTATATAACGCAGTATCTAATGTTGAAAATCATTGCATCAAATGAGAAAGAAAATGAAAACAATGAATAATAAAATAGAAGAATCTATCGCCTATTGTGATAAAAATATTGATTGTCATTGTCGTAATTTTCAAAATTCGAGTTAATTTGGAATGTTCTACATCATTTGTTTGCTCAAGTAGATCCGTTAAAAGATCAGGATAAGTTTGAAAAAATCTTTATAAAAGGAAAAACAAAAAAAAAAAGAAAAACTTTATTAATAAAATTTCTCGAATAATAAAACAAACCAATGAATATCTCGACGAGAATTTTGTTTTTGTAGACTTTTTATACGATTATTTACCGATAATAATGTATCAAATTATTCAAACCATTTAACAACAATTTTATCTTTTGCTCATTGTGATATCTAAATAAAATTCTTTTTTTTGCGAAAAAAGTTTTAAAAAAGTCTTCTCACATGATGAGGGTGTGGGTGTGAATGATATTTACCCACATCCACATTCAGACCCACACCCCGCATTGAAAACAGGTGAATTATCCAATGTATCAATGGAAACAAAACCTTTGTTTCTATTTTGTTTAAATGTAAGAGAAAAATATTTGCTTATCTCGTCTTGCATGTGTAATACTTTAAGATAAAATTGCACGATCGTAAATTTGCTTACGACACGCTTGTATATCAGTATGGTTTCTTTCTCTTCCAACACTAACTGTCAATTTGGGAGCTGTATTTGTGACGACTTGAATGTGCAAACAATTTACCTTTTACTTCGATAGGAATTTAGTCTATCCAAAAACATGGTGTCATGCGGAGATTATCCGTAAAATGATTTTTATTATGAAAATCTAATCTTCTCCTAATGTCAAAATGATATTCTTAATCAATGTAAACAAATGCATAAAATATACATTTTTCACAAGCAATCGGAAGGAAATAGATTCTGGAGACACCGAGAAGTTCAGAGTGACAGAAATCTCATATTAAAATCTCGTGAAGCTAAGCGATGGGAACTGCTTTTAACAACTTTTTAAAACACTTCCAATCAAAAGAAACTGAACAATGTACAAGATGACCGAGTCCGAAAGAGTAAACTTTCAACAAATTTTCTATGTGCATTGACACAATCTCGTCCTCATTAACCAGACTAGAATATTGCCCGAGGGTGTGGGTGTGGGTTAAAAGAAAACTACAGCCACACCCACACCCTCCCTTATAGTGGTCAGCTATTTAACAAATAAGTTCACATTGAGATAAGCCATAAAGCTCGAGTGGACAAAAATCCGTAAATACTCAAAAAAATCAGTTTCAATATTACCAGATTCGTTGTTACTCTCAAACAAAATGCAAAGTAAAATGAGCTAGCTCGCTACCTACAATTCGATTGTGAGGCTTTCAATCATAGGCATCCTTCTACTTCTTTCAGCAAGTAAATTTAATTGAAAAAAAGCCGAACTAGTGCAGTGTGCATAGTTGTTATAGAAGAAATATTGCGGCTCAAAAACATCTGAAAGTAGTATTCTGTATAGATCATTGTATGACTTGCATGTAGAACCTAGTAGAGCTTCTGTTGCCAACTATAAGAGGCATATAAGATGTAATTTGTCAATCAAAGATTGTTGCAAATAGATTTGCTTTAGAGCACTCAAATTTACCGTAGTACAAAATTAAAATTGTTAAAATATCTGAAACTGTATAGTTTCAGATTCTTCAACGTCTAAATCCGAATTTTATAGTATTAGTTTAACTACAAAATGCAGATCACGCAAGATGATTGTGTCAATCACATTGTTGAGGATGACGAAGACTGGTAGTAGCTTGCTATGATATGCAAAAAAAGAGAAACACAAATACTTTCTTTGTCTTTCAATTTTCTTTTTTTCTTTTCCTCCATGTCCACACTTTTTTGCTTACACAACTATACTTATGGTTCTTTTCATTTTTGTTTTTCGTTTTCTTCATATTCTGTCTTTGGTTACCGTTGTTGTGATTATTATTTGGTAGTATTATTGAATTATAGAATAGACGACAGTATTAAAAAGAATACATCATCAATCAAAGGACAAGAAGATGAGTTGCCAGAAGAAAATCATGATTGTTACCTGCAACGAAGATTTCATTCGAAAAATTTCCACGATGGACACTGAAAACACGCAGATCATTGATTTGGATGACAATACTCAAAGTACCTCAGCACATCAAGACATAGGCAATTTCGCCGATCTGACTTTTCGCACTGAACTCCTTGAACCGATCAATACTCTTACTAAATACTCAGTAAAAGTCGCAAAGTCTTCACAAAGTTCAAATCGTGATCATCGGTACAAACATGCTCAAGACTTATCTCACTCCACTCGACTCAAACAGACTAAAACTATTAAAGAGGCTACTCATGTTCTCTGCGTCGTCTGTGGTGATCATGCCATTGGATATCATTACGGCGCTCCTACTTGTAACTCGTGTAAGGTTTTCTTTAGTCGAAATGCTCGTCAACCCGTGGTCTGTCTCTCCTCTTTCACTCTTTTTATTGATTTCAATTCGTCTTCTCTAGGGAAAGATACGTTGCATCCATGGCCAAGGTAAATGTTCCGTTTCCCATGGCATACGTCACAAATGTCCAAAGTGTCGGCTGGAACGCTGTTTTATTAAGGGCATGCGAAAAGATCATTTCTTCAGTGAAGAAGAGAAACAACGACGACAACGGTGCGTCAACAAAAATACTAATTTATCGAGCATACTTCAGCCTTTGAAAGAATCTACTGGGTCATGTTCTGCGCCACTTTCTTCATCTACCACTGAATCTCTTTCACAGAAACCTGATGAAATTGATCTTGTAAGTTGAACTCGTGCAGCAAAACATGTCATGATTATCGATAGAATTATTTATCATACTGCTAAGACTTGAGCTTAGGTTCTACATGTTTGAGAATAATCATCTTCCATAACATTACAAAGTCTAGAAGTCGGAAGGACAGAAACAAAGTTTGAAGTCTGCCATCCATAATTTTCAACGATTTGTTGAAAGTCAATAGTAATAGTTAGGCATAGTGTTTGAAGTACACCTTCCCCTCCCCCCTCCCCTATCTCAATAAAAGACGTTTGGTCTTCTGTTACGCTTTAGCGCACAAAATTTTTAAAGGGATCTTCTATTTCGAGAGGTCTTATATTAGGAGAAGTCTTCTATTATGATTGATATTTGAACGTGCTTTAGTACTTATGAAGGATCCAATCTACTTATAACCTTTTAGGTAGTTAACTAAGATTATGTTTCAAATACAAAATAAAAATAATAAAGAAATAAAAACAAATGATGAACTACAGTTAAATTTCATGTTTTTATAAACTGATTTACACTGAGTTATATGATTTCATGATTATTAGTGGTGCTTAATAAATATAAATTCGTATTATTTTGGACCATCGTTTTCTTTTCTTTATATTATTTTTTGTCGTCATTATCATCATCATCAATTTTTGTTGAAGAAATTACTGTTGATGAGTCAAAATGGATTCCGGTAAAGTATCGGAATTCATAGAGAAAATAAAAACCTATTTCACTGTAAATTGCTTATGATTGAGGATTTGTCCTTATCATTCAATAGAATACGTTCTATTGATATTGTGAAATGATATTAAATATGATCTTTCATATATCTTTTTTGTAAATTGTAAATTGATTTTCTTTATTTCTAATCCTATTTCTTAATTACGCCGTCGTGCATGCTTCTTTCATTTCAGCTACACGTTTACTTTGCGTTTTATCAAACAGTACGATAACATCAAGTTTTTCCTTAACTATCGATTGACATCGTTTGTGCCTCATAGATTTTTCTTGCAAACTAGCATTTTCAATAAACATTATAAACGGACACTACCCAATGATACTAACGTAATTCGTCAACATCTGAGGAGCTTAAAAGCAATAACGATGGAGATAGATCGGAGCATTCAGAAGTTAAATCATTTTAATTGTCTAATTTGGAATCTAATTGAAGATATGTTGATATGCATACTAATACACGTTCACATTCATTCATAGTTGAAATAATTTCTGCACCTGAATCATCTATTAGAAGTGACACAATTATCAATATGTGAATCCTCATCGTTACAAAGCAGTGCAAGATGTTGTTACGCCATATTTCATATATTAAGTAAATGGATCATATATCTGATACAGATGAAGTGTAATATTTGTCTCTCGCCTTTCATAGTTTATATTTCTGTCTTTTCTCCTATTAACTCAAGCTGAAAATATGTTTATCTTTCTCCGAAGAAAATATACTCTTGTTATACGGGCATAAGCTATCACTTTCTTTTCTATTCTTCCGCAAAATTTATTCCCTAATAAACATCATCCAGCAATTATCCAACGAAAAAAAGGGGTTAATAACATTTGAATGAATTCTTGTTTTTTAGAAGATCCGGGCCTTCTAATATAAATTTCACACCATTCCATGCGAGGGATCTTCTATTGAGGGAAGGTCTTTTATTAGGAAGATCTTCCAATATGTAGAGGGGTTTATTAAAGTTTACAAAGTAATTGACTTTCGTTCGTATAGTTTGCGAAAAAATTCATTAATATATGCATTCTTGGTTTGATCAATCTTTCTACATGCAAGGAAAAAAAATTCATATTTCTAGGGTTTCTATCCTTAACGAATTAAAATGAAGAATACGGTACTTTCGTTCTGTCCGAAGAAAATTTAAAATACTATACATTTTATATGTTTTCTCTTTTCAATTTTTGATGAACGTGGACAATGCTGATGCTACTGTTTCCTTTCACAAGCGCACTGATTCTGATGAGATCCACAGGACATCGTCTCAAATTCTTTCAGCAGAAGATTTATTAGTCATTCAAAATGTTCAATCCTTCTACTTCCACGACTTTCAACATCGTTTCTCACCATGTCCTTATGATTTGTCTGATCCTTTGTCCTCCCTCATATGCTGGTCGCACATTAGAAATGAAACCGTCCTTAATCTGATTGTTTCTTCCCGTCGTCTCGACGAATTTGAGGCGTTGAATGCAAACGATCGATTCATTTTGATCAAATACAATTTGCCTGCTCTCCTCTTTTTACATAAATGCCTCAGCTATAATTCGTCGATCGGCTGGTATTCAGAGTTTCCGAATGAAGTTTGGGGTATGCTTCATCACTTACTTACAATTTACCATGAATCGCGAGATTTATACAATACGATGGAGGACAAGATGAAGTCACTTTTGAAAGTCACTGAACAAGAACCCGTACTGTTGTGCCTTCTCATTGTTATCCTTCTTTTCTCTAAGGGCTTGTCGATGAGTGAGGAAGAACCTCGACTGAATGATTCATTAGCTGTTAATCGAGCTCAATCTCGTTATACGAAATTGCTTTGGAGTTATTTGGTGAACAAACAGGGCGAAGGAAAGACGATCATACAATTTACGCAGTTGACGAGCGTAATCTTACAAATTCAGATGGCGATGAAACAATTTCGAGCTTTTATTTGTGCACAGCTCGCTTCACCAAATACTGTCGATAGTTTTCCGCCGTTAATGCGATCTTTGTTGAATCTTGCCTAGCTCCGTTGTCTATACTTTGATCTCTCGTATCATTGGTGAAAAATTCTGAAAACGACAGACCAGATAGATGCTAATTGACAAAATATATGTTGTTCTAAACTTGAAATTCGAAAACAACTTGTACTTAAAATATTGGGTTCATTGGAAATAAAAATGTTGGGTGTGCGTGTAGGTGTGGGGTGTGGGTGGGTGTGGGTGTGGGCGTGGGGTGTGAGTGAATGCGGATGGGCTTCGGTGTGGAGGGTGTCCTTAGTTATTTCAAGAAATATCTACAGCCACACCCATGGGCGGCGGAACGGTTTTGGTCTAGGGTAGACTCAACTTTTAAGCCAAGCCAGCACCGAGAGCCAATTGAAAGACTTCTTTTTCGTTTATAATGGTAAGCGCTACAGATTCTCTTGTGAGGTTTAAATTCCGTAGAGTTTGATAACTAAAGGATAGTTCGAAAGTTTCGACCCCTCTCTATAAATCGATAATATCCACAACAAACTTATACAAAGTTATTGATCAAATTGTGTTATTTTGTAGAGGAAGATGAGAGTTATCATTTGAAAAAAATATTTCGAAATACATAAATCTATTATAATGTTATGATCATTTTAGCAGCTTTGAGCTAGCATCCCACTCCATCTCTTTTTCCTCCTTTTCTTCTGTTCTTTTAAAATTCCTCTTTTTAGCCTCTCTTTTCGAAAAAATCCACTTTTTCCTCTTTTCTCACGAAGAAGCAGGTCGTTGACAAAAATATTCATGAATATATTGATTATTGTTAACGTATCATACAAAAATATCACATAACAAACTGATGTGCTGATCAGTCAAGTTGCATAGCAAAGGAAGCTAAAGTATATGATTTTAGTGATCAACTTCAACGATATTATATATCCATAATCGGAACCCATTTTTTGTAGTTCTCTAGCGGAAGCAAAAGCACTCAATTATGTTTCCAATATGAAATCGTCATTCTCTCACGATCTTAACATGTTTTTCTGGTTAAGATCGACATGCATAATTATAATCTCGAGCTCACTTTTCTTGGCCATTTTTTTCGGCTCCATAGAAGCTTGTGATATGAATCTAACAATAGATAGGTAACTCGTAGCATAGCGCATGCTTCAAAGCAAAGAGTTCCTAGGATGACTAGATTCAGTCTAGAATTCTGTCAGATTTTAATGGGATTTGTTCAGCAAGATAGCTTCTGATAGTATGATAACATAAGATGAAGATTTCTGCTTATCAGAAAATGAAGTAATCCCTCTTCCTCTTCTTCCGAGTTTCTTCGTATACAATCACATTTTGGAGGTTCGTATATCTCCAAACCGTACACGGAGAAATATAATCGTATACGAAGAAATACAAAGTAAAACGAAGAGTATAGACGAGCTTTGTTTGTCTATAAACGATCATATTTTTGCGCATACGATCACGGATTTATACGATCACATTACTGGCCGATATGAAACGCCGTATTTCTCCAATTACGAGCGTGTTTGCTTGACATGGGTTAATATTGACAACGGTTTGATGATACTTGGAAGAAATCGGATATGATGGGATGCAATAGCAACAAACAGGGGTATTCGATAACCAAAAAGTAAGAGATCATACAATCTACTCAATCCAAGTAAGTCGTTTTATACAGAACCCAAGAAGATGATCATATGTCACTGCGAAAAATTAAGCGTTTTCGATAGCACACGGTCAAATGATTCCCACAAACCTGCTGTCTGGACACAGTTGCAACCAATGTATTAATTTATGTTGAGAAACGGAAAAGTGAAACTGACTTGCGAAAAATGGTCAAAATCATGGAAGAATTGCCGAAAATTGAAAAAGCGCAAGAAAAACTTTCTCACATGCGCAGCCATCCGAAAAATAGGAACGAAACGCAAAAAGGACATTTAATGAATTTTGATTGTTTCTATTTCTATATACCTACTTAGTTAGACAGTAATATTATACTCAGATACTATGCAGATAGAATATTTAGAATATTTTTCTAATGTTTTCCGGTTTTCTAATGGATAAATAAGCAGCTGCACAAAAATCTTTGAACAATTTGGAAGTTTCGTTTTTGTTTTTCTCTCTCAAGTCATATTCAACCTATACTGATAACGTACGAGTTTTGTCGGATCTATAGTACTACAGTGCTAGTGAGTTTTAGTTTTCTTCGAAAGGAAAGTGTACGCCTCTTTTTCTCCTCTTTTTTTTTATTAAAAAGTCTCTTTTTCTTCAAGAACGCTGGGCATCTTTTTTTCTCTTTTTTTTTACAAAGTGTTGGTGAGATGCCAGATCTATTTCCAAATATTTTTTCACATGATAACTCTTATCTTTCTCTAAAAGATGATGTAATTTGATCAATAACTTCATATTAGGTTGTTGTAGATACTATCGATTTATAAAGAGTGGTCGAAACTTTTGAACCACCCTTTAGAGAATTTTAACATTAAACAGAGCCTATCTAAGCCTCTTTTATCTCCTCAATCTAAGACGATTCGAGCCTACTCAAGCTTTTTTATATGTTTAATTTAGGATAACTCGAGCCTACCCGAGCCTACCCAGGCCTCGTGGCTCCGCCGCCTATGGCCACACCCATACCACCCACCCTTTTTATTAAATAATCAATTAAAATTATTTGTTTATTTTTTATTTCAATATTAAATATAAAAAATTTGAATTTTTTTCAATTAAATTAAATAAAATAATTAATTTATAACAATAAGAATATTATATATTTATTCCTTTTTTTTTGTTTTCATTAAGGTTTATCATCTCTACGACAACGTAAGTTTTTGTTAAGATTTTAATAATAGAAAAAAAAAGAAATTCTTATTTTAATTTTCAATTATAGAAACTACGGATCGTTATGAAAATAAAACATATATAGAATTTTAATATAGAAAAACAAAATAAATTTATATAATTCTAGTCAATATCGAGAATGAATACTAATGATTGTATGAGTTTTGAAGATTTTACAAAATTATGTGGAATTTCTCTGCCTTCTCCTATTGAAAATGATCATCGTATGTATTTTATTATAATTTTAAAATTATTTTTTATTATAAATAATAATAGATCGAACAAATCAAAATAGTAATAATGATCAAGAAGATTTATTTCAAATAATGATAGATAATCGAGTTAATGCTTTACATGAAGATTTAAAAAATGATCTTAATAGAACAAAAATTTCAATGCAAACTAATTTTATTGTTGAATTAGAAAGACTTAAAGTAAATTATTAAAATTTTATTTTTTAATATTAATTAAATATATTTATTTTAGAATGATTTAATGAAACAAATTGAATCTCATTCATTAAATGCTCAATTAATCGATGAAATCGAACGTCTTAGAGCTGAAAATAAACGATTACGTCAATTACAACCTAGGCTTTAAACAAAAAACAATTATCATTTTCTTCTTTTTTTAATGATTCATACAAATTTATTCTTTGTTACGAAAATATCTTTTCTTTTCTTTACTTTTTTGTGTATATATATATATATCTGTATGGATTTCATAGAACAATAACATAAAATAGATGATATTTTTTAAAACAAATTAAAAAAACAAAAAAAGAAAACAAGAATAAATTGATTGTTATAGATATATAAAATGGAAATATATGTGCCTGAAGAACATATTATTGAAATGGAAAATAATCAATCTTTAATAAATGAGCAAGAAGATATTGAATTAATCGATAAATCATTAAATATACAACTAATGGAATTGTTTATCTGGTTGTAACAGCATATTTTAAGTTTTTTATTTAATATTTTCTTTTCTTTTTTTTACTTTTAAATTTTTTAGTGAAAAAAGTCAACGTGAAGTAGCACAAGTATGTTTTTTTTTTATTTCGATTATTATTTTCAAATAAAATATGTTGTTTTTTTTAATTTAAAAAGATAATTGAAATGACGCAACCAGATATTGTTATGGTTGAATTATGTCAAAGTCGTGTAAGTTTTTATTAAGATTTAAAAAAATAACAAAATAAAATAAAATAATTATTTAATATAGATCAATATACTTTCATTAAATGAAAATACATTGATGAAAGAAGCGTCACAATTGAATTTTGAAAAACTTCGAAGTGTTATTAAAGCTGTAATATACATTTATCTTATTTATCGAAATATACCATCGGATAAAATCGTAAATCATCTATCTGCTTAGCTTTTACCTACATAACATTGATTCACATAGATCATTTCATTCTACATATTTATCTAAAAACTTTATTTTTATTATTCTCCGTTTTGTTTTTCCATGAGAAACAAAAAACAAAGATATTTTCAATTATTAAATACTTATTGATAACCAATTAGTTTTTTTATTTTTTCGAAAAATTCATTAGAAACATAATTCATATAGTAAGTTTAACTAGTTTTTAATCATTTAATCAATGAGATATTTTCAGGATGAATCATTCTATCAAAAGGTTACTCGGGAACTATTATATTTGGAAATGTATAAGTCCTTAATGACTATTCTCTATAGAAGTACCCATAACCATAAACTCTCAAGAACTATTCTATGGAATATTGATAGGTTCTCAAGGACTAGTCTATGCAAGTATTCATAAACCCTGAAGAGAGTGTCACAAAAATTAGATGAAGAAATAAGAGCTATAAAGGATATAAGGCCAAATGGTACGATAATATTAGGTGTCTGTGTGTCTGTTACTAGATGAAAAGTGTAAACGTTTGAGGCTGTACATTAAAGGTGAAAATAATTGTGAAGTATATTCATAGGTACTCGATAGTCAATTATATATATGAAAATTATTCAATCTGATTATGAAAATAATATAAATAATTTATCTATCTAATCGTTCATAAACTATTTAGTCTGATATTAGATATTTTCTAAGATAATTTAATTCATAGAAATTTGTTTACATTTAACAACAATAATAATAGAAAAAAAATGAAGGAAGATAAATATTGATTCTTCTAATGAAATTAACACATATTAATAGTGGTAGTAGATTTGTGCTTTTATCCATTGGCATTGTTTATTTATTGATAAAAAAATTAAAGTTTATTTTAGAATGGAGTTATTCATGGAATAATTCATGTACTTTTATTAAGTATGACAGCTGATTTAACTTAAACAATTAGGAATGGCACCTGAAGGAGAACTTCGAACAGCTTTTCGTGAAGTAAATAAAAATCTTCTTTTCTTAATAAATACTTTGAAAAAAAAACAATGAATGTTAGGCTCAAAAAGTACCTGGTTGTAATCTTGTACTTGGTGATCGTCTTGTTGGTATAACATTAAAATGAGCTATTAATTCATTATCAGCATGGAAAAAAATGCGTTTAGTTTGGTCATTATTAACATCAAAAGATAAAATAACGTTTGTTTATTTTTTCTTTTTGTGATTTAATAAAATAAACATAAAATTTTTTTTTTATATTTTTAGAAATGAAGATGTTGAAAAATTATTATTAGAAATGAGTGATCAATATCCTGAATTATCTCGCGTATTTGTTACTGAACGTGATCAATTTTTAGTATATTCATTAAGAAAATGTGCACAAAAAATTCCTATTGAAACAAATCAGACTGGTTTTGTTCCAGCAACTAGTGTTGTTGTTGGTATTGGTCATGTACAAGGAATGATTAAACAATGGAATCAACCAACTATTAATGATATTTAACATTTAATGAAATTGTAAAATTTTATTTTCATAATAATAAAAAAAATATTTTCTTTTTTTGTTTTTCTTTAGAACAATTGATGATAAACCAATTGAATCAAAAACATTTTCAAATTATGCATTATTATCATTAAAAATAGCATGTCTTGGAGCAGTTATTGCTGCTATTGTGAAATATACTCGTTATCGACTTGGTTAATATTAATAATTTTTATCTTTATTTTCGTTCATCGTTATATTTTTGTGTTTTTTTTCTTTCAATATATATTAATAAAGAAAAATAAAAGAAAAAAGAAACATTTTAATTTTATTAATAATAATATTAAATAAGAATTAAAAACATATATGTATATTAACATTGAAATATGAATTTATTTATGTATAAGAAAAAAAAAAGAGATAATATCAAATCAAATCATTTTTTTAACATAAATATAGACCAATTTCTTTCTTTTAGTTGTTATTATTATCTTTTTATATTTAAATATATTTTCTCATATTAATTAAATTGAAAGATATTCAACATTTAAGATTTCTGTGAATATAATCATTTATATTAATTTTAAATAAATAATTAACGATTGTTTCATTGATAATAAATGTTTAGTCGATCCGAAATAACTCTTATCACTTAGTTTCGACATTAAACTATCCAATGGTCAATCAACACGTCATCCCGATGCAAATCTTTTCATTGATGCTATTCGTGAACGATTACATCAAGCGATAGAAATTTACGA
>CAJNOL010003824.1:0-19328 GCA_905250125.1 Rotaria sordida
TTTTTTTTTTGCTTCTCCTTCAAACACATATGTTCTATATTACGTGTGCATATATAAATAAGAAGAGATTTCATTAATGTGCATGTGGCCTTTTCTACATATACATTGAAGAAGGTCTCGATGCTGTAATGAATCAAAAAGTAAAAGTGTATGCCAATGCGTCCTGATGTTAGTTCATCAGTAGTATTATTCATAAAATGTTGATCTATTTCAAAAAAATGTTCTCATTTTTTTACATAATGATAGAAGAAAAAAATAATAAATGTATTTTGCTCGTTCTTTCGGACTGTTATAAAATATCTTAATGATTTTATAGTAAAAAATAAAACACTTGAATCTAATATGATAATGAATTCGATTATATAAATTGTTAATATTAGTTTCACATCTATTTTCATATACGGCAAACTTACTTTATAAGATCATTGTGATTTGTCACATTGAAGAAATTTTTTTGTAAAATAAGTTCATTCTAATTGATCTCTATTAAAGATTACAAAATAAACTCGATAGAATCTAAACGAGATAATCTTTGACAGATTTCTAACTGAAAGTGGACTTTTTTCATATGTAAAAAGAAAATCAGAACAAGACTTTTCTTGTATAATTTCTAAATATGAAATCCTGTCAAAAAATAATTATATATGCATAGGACACTTGAACAATTTTTTCGTCTAGCTCTCCTAAAAGCTAGAATTTGAACGTAAGTATTTTCTTACGCTGCTGAAACATTTTTAAGATTATGTACAAAATTTCAGCCTTTTAGATGTTATACATCGTTATATTTTTTTTAAAATTTCTTTCACATTAGTCATACATCATTTTGGACATGAATTTCAACTCTCACTGGAACAATTTCGCACTATGATTTTACATGCAAGTACAATCTTTCTATCAATGTCAAAGTTCAATGTAAAATTAAATTAGGTTGTCTCACGATGGTCTAAGTTCACCTCATGTTCTCTATTAATTAGTATACAATCTAATTCGTAGCGAATTTTACTTCGCACTGAAAGAGTTTTAGCTCATATCGACTCATATCAGTACAGATATCGTTCTGCGAAGGCCAGATGGAAACAGACTGATCGGTTATCAGTTCCATCTCTGTTATCAATGCAGCTAATGGAGAAGAAAAATATGGAATTCACATTGTCTCATCTAATTTTCTAAACAACAATATGATATAGTTCAATGCTTATTTGTTTATACGTTGGTATTAGCTTTCGTAATTCAGATATTAATTAGTTTTTTTGTTCAAAAAATTATTGTGTTTTATTGTTGCACTTCTAATGTGCTATATTATCAAACTATCAATTATTTTCACAAAATATATAAGATATTGTTGAATGTTATACAAAACTCTGAATAAAACAGTTGATAATTATCTTGAAACTTTTCTTTTTCAGTCTCCAAGGCAGAGGAAAGGATTGACAAAAGACTTCATCGATATATTCGTCGATATGAAAGATCCTGTAATATCTTGAACTGTTCATTGGTTGACCATGAAGAAAAATTAGAAAATGATCATCCATGTTCTAAAGTAAAACTAATTAACATTTGTCTTTTACAAATCATACTTTTATAGAAGAATTCAACACTTTAATCAATTATGAAAAGAAGCTCATGATTGTCTATTCAAATGCTTAAATATATTTTCTGTTTCTTATTCATGCTTTGAAAAATTTGAGAACTGTGTTCTTGTTGATATTAATCAATAAGAAATGTTAATGTAATTAAAGATAATGAAGTTCTATTGTAATATATTAATAGAGAAAAAGAGTTATTCAAAACAATGAAATAGAAACATGAAATTCTCTGAAATTTTCAATAGTGTAGCAGATTTCATGCTCTATCTGTTTTTTAAAAAGAAGGTTCATTCTCAGAGTTGATCTTCACCTCAAAAACCTGATTCTAATGAGAATAGTCGGAAAAAAAGCGAATGTTTTTTCATGAAAATAATTAACAATGAAAAGTTAGTCGTGTTTCTCAAAACTATTTTTCAAAAAGATGGACATGAAAAATTGGTGGTATTAGAAGTTCAAATACATGATTTTGTTAAGTTTTGAATGCTCTTTTGAATGGCGTAGGAAAAATTGAAAAAACAAACTTAAAAAAAAAGCTAGAAAGAAATTCGCTTAAACTTTTGTCGCCGACTACACTTATATAGTTGTTCAACCGTTGTCGGCATCGCCAACTGTACTATTCCAGCAGAGTCCGTGGATAGAAATTTCATAAAGAAAAAACAAATACAATTCGTAATTATTATAAGCAAATATTGAATGAAATTTATTTGTTGAAACAAAGATGAATTAATTACATTGTTTCTTTCATAAGTTCAGTGCTTCTTTTGCATGTTGAGATATGCGGATACGTTGGAGAGAGAGAGATTTTTAGAAGATATCGAGTACTTTTTCGTAAAACTCAACTGCCATGTTGTATTCTTCTTGGTCATTCCTGATCAGTCCAAGTTAGTCATAACAATAAGATTTATCGTTCTCATCGGATGCCTGTTCGAGTAACATCGTGCGCACTTTTTCAGCCTTGTCGTTTTCTGTCAGTTTCCCTAACAAACAAAATATTTGTTGCCACCCTGTTCCAATGATCTCCTCGCGCATTTGATTGGTAAGAGCATTGAGCTGCTGATCGTCACTGTCATTGGTGAGTGTAAGTGTCATTTGCCACAACATCATTCTTCCATATTCGATTTCTTTGATTTACTAGACATGAAAAATCGTGTATTGAAAAGAGAATTTCTTGCTCTGTCAGCATCGCACTGACTTTGTCAATGTAGACAAAGAAAGTCGATGAAGTCGATCAATCCAATTCCATTATGAATAGAACATTGACTTTGTTCTTGGAATGAAGCCTTATCGAAATGAAGTCAATAGCAATATTTCGGTCATCACTTGTTGAGAAGAAATTATTGAATGACATAAGTCCACCTTATTTAATTTTATTATCAAAATCTTGTTTAGTTCTTGTTTTTCTCTGGTAGGCTATAATTTTTGTTGTGCCATCAGGCATTGTAGCTGATTATTCTGAATAGAGTTTTTCAATATTTTGATGAAGATCTCGAATAAAACAAGCTCATTTTGAGCAGGGTCTCAACTTATAGATTGCCCAGAGCTTTGTTGACCAAACGGTACGTGAAACATTCCTGACTATACCACCAAATGGGTTTGTTATTTTCATGCAAATTACTTCGATATTTTTGGGCGAATTCACCAATAATTTTCAAATGTTCATCGTTGCCGAGACATTTCTCGTGAGCGTATTTGGTTAGACCATTGATTTCTTTCTTCTTATCGAAATTGATTTCGAGAATAATTTCTTTGAAAAGTTATACATACATAAACGATGGTTCAATTTGATTCAATGACGATACAGCACTAATCATGATTGAATCTTCATCACATTGTCGAGCAGATTCCCGAACTGAATCACAAATCGGGATAATATCTATGAAAATACCTTTTACTTTGGACCAGTCTTTTGCCCATTCTTCATACTTCGATTGTTTTCGACAATATACATTAATTGAATAGCGTTGAGTCATGTGATCAATACATGGCACAACAGTTTCACATAAAGCACTAAAAATCTTGAAATATTTCAATAGTATTGACTGTGCATTGCAGATGTTTGATTGAATTATGGTGGTCGTTGATGGAGTCATCAATTTTTGCATCAAGCCAGATGAAGAGAAAATTTTGGGCGATTTCATGTGTATCAGTACGATGACTCCGTTTTATCATGTGATTAGAGTCCAACAGGTGATTTAACGTAGTAGGTGATGGTCATGATGATAGTGTTACTGCTTTAGTAGAATGGTGATGATTGCTGAAATAACTAACTGTTGACATAGATGCACTACAGCCTACATTGATTGTACGTAACGTGTAAAGAATTATATATATGTGTCATCAATCTGAAATCAGAAATGAATGCTATGCAACGACAAAGCTCCTTTATTTAAACGAAAATTTTCGATGTCAGCGGTTTTTCTTTTTCAACTATCAAAATACGTGTTTTGTTGATACTCAAGGGTGTTGATTGACTTTAATAGAAAAAAGATGAATGATAAAGTATTGCTTCTACTGTTGGCAACTTTCTCTTTTTTATATATTTCAATGTGCACTCATTGTCAAAGCATGATTGCGTTGAGTCAAGAAGTGTCTTGTACAAAAATAAACTACGATTTTCTTTTCCAGCGAAACGAGCGATTCGATAGTTTTTTTTCTTCTCTACTGTTTCGTTCTACATACACATAATCACATTATTTTGTTGATCATGCAATGAATTGTAATGAATGATACAGTGAAAGAATGAAATTTCACTTGCTAGCGTAAAACTTTTCAAAAAAACAATACTTCATGGTTTTTCAAATAGTATAATAGCAGGAAAGCAATTGAACGACAATATTTTGATGAAGGAATACAATTATCAACAAGGTATTTCCATATAAAAACTACGCAACTGATAAAATTGAATCGCAAGCAACGCGATATACTCAATGAAGATAGTGTGAGTATTATGTTCTCTTTGTTCACACCTGCACTCATACTGTATGTTATGAATAGTCGTCCTAGAATTAGTAATAAATTGGAACAATAAACAAATGAATATTTGTTGGAAGCAAGAAAGAGATGTGAAGAAATTTGTTTGTCTCATTAGAGAGAAAGGGAGAGATATTTTTTCTTTCTTTTGTTGACACCTTTTCTTCGGTAGTGTTGTTACGAGAGTTTGTTTTATTTGCTATTGAAGGATTTCTCATCATTCATTTTAACAGTACTTGCAAAGCGATGATACATTGTCATTGAAGGAAGAAGGAGAAAAACTTATAATAGAATGAATGTTATTGTCATGATTGTTGTCAAGTTTTTTTTAAACATAATAGTGAGTATGGGCAGCTAATGGCTACATGTTTGAAATCGATCAAGTTTAAGAACAAAGATATTCCTTCTCAAGATATCTTTTTTTAACGAACAAATAATGATTCATTTTAAGAGTTTTACTTCTTCTCATTGATTAATTCTCTGTTTTGCTTATGAATATCACAGTAATGCTCATGATCCAGAAATTAGAAATTCTATAGAATTCTTAAAATTCAACAAAATAAACATCTCTATATCTATATGGACAAAAAGAAATCAAGAAATTCATAACTATTTCAAGATTTAAACGGAATTTTAAGAATGAAGAGTCAGAGAAAAATCCATACCTCTATAGATACTGTTAAGCATTCGAATTCTATTCTATTGTGAGAATTGTTATAAATTTCTTGAACTCCTTCATTTTCACGCAATATTTATAGAGGCTAAAATTTCTACATGACTGCTAACGATCAGAATTCCATTGTATTAATTGAATCGCTATAAATTTCTCGTTTTCCTTGGATCCTTATTGATCTGTATATCTTTATGTTACTGTTGCAGAGTAGAGTTCTACACAATTTCTAGTTCTTGAATTGTGAGTATATCTCTGATGACCATGTCGTGACATACACTTGCTCTTACATGGTTAGTTAGTGTGTGTGACGAGCTCAAGCTATCGGATGCAAGGACTCTGCGTCAGGCTTGTCTTCTGCTCAAAGCTACAGCTAGTAGTAGTTATATGGACGATATCGGGCTACTGAATCTGCCACCAGGCATCAATCTATATCCCAAAGTAGTCGAAAGGCAGGTGTACTCATCTTTGTAACAATCGGTATTAAGAACTGACAGCCGCAGTCTTCTCATCGAAAATATAAAAAACTGGCGATATCATTTATTTTTGCATATATTTCTTTATCTATTCGATCAAGAGTGAAGCAAGTTTAGAATACTATAAAATACGCAGTTTTTCTCTAAATATGAATTTTAACTTTCTTTCTTCTATTTCATGATCAACAAAACCAATGTTTCATAATCAAATAGTTATATTATCGAATCATTTGTTATTAAAACATAAACATTAAGAAAATTCTTTATTTAAAATTAGACAAGTCTATATATTCGAATTTTTTTTCTTTGTAAACAAATATAATAAAAGTCATTATTTTAGCGCATAAGAACTCATTCATATTGTTTACTGGTTAACCATCTCTTTAATTTTTTATTATGTAAAAAATAAGTTTAATTTCATGCATCAATCAATTTCCCTGATAAATTTTATTTGAGATTCATTTAGATTTCTTCCATCAACAGATTGAATTCTTATTTTTCACCGGACATTAAAGTCATATTAATTGTAAGCATATATTTCACAAAAATGAGCTTTAAATGGTAATGAGACTCGTGTTTGTGTTCGATTAGTTATTGTTCTTATACCAAGAAGTTTTATATGAATAAAACGACCCATAATTGGTGTTTGACATTGAAGATGTATACGTTGAGATAGAATACCATAATTCTTACGTGTAACTAATGAACATTGCGCTGTATTATATTGAATTGAATCAAGATACATATCTCGTGTTATATACACAATAATACGATCAAGTTGAAGTCGAGATAAATAATCATCTTGTGATAAATGAGAAACTAAAATAAAGTAAAGAATTTGTTTTGTTTTTAAATGAAAAAGACGAAAGAATTTTTTTTTTTTTACATGTATCAAGTTGTTGAATAATAACACCATGAACATGATAATTTCGATTGAGATCAATTGTAATATGTGGTTCTCCATTTCTACAACGTGTTGAATCAATTGTTGTACAACGTGATGGAGAATCATAACCATCAATTAAATAAGATAAAATTGTTTGTTGAGGAGAATAAACTAATGATTGTGTAAGATCATTTAGGGATATACTTTTTCGATGAACAAGATTTTCCACTAAAAAAATAAATAAAAAGAAGTTTCTATTCGAAAGAAAAAACAAAATCATTTTTTACAAACCACATGGTGTTTCAGGTTGTACACGAAAATATCCAAGACAACAAGAACCTACAAAAAAAAAACAAATAAATAAAAAAAATTTGATTTATATTTTATTTGTCGAATTAAAATACCTATATGTAGACATCCAAGTAGACCAGCACGCATAGACAATCTATTATTCCATTCTTTCGGAAAAAATCGAACAAATCGTGCAGTAAATGGTTGATTTAAATAATGAATACGTTCAAGTGATTTATCATAATTGCCATGAAATATCTAAAAAAAAAAAGTCAAATTATAATGAAACAAAAAACAACAGCCAATTTTATCTCTATTTTACCTTGGGTACTGTTCGTCGAGCATCATTATAATAAACCCATAAACGTGAATCATTAGAAAAGGCTAATACATACTTAGTTACCCATTGTTCACCTCGATCACCACGACCTTTTGTTATTAATGCTGTAACACGTGTTGGATGACCAATATCAATTTGTAACCAATTATCTTTGACTGACAATCAATAGAAAAAAACAAAAAATATTATTTTTAATAAAAAGAAAAAAAATCAAACTTTGTTTATATCGTGCACACCATCCTTTATTACTTAATAAAAAAGCATCACGTGGTTGACATGACGCACGATGACGAGTTGGAACAGATGATGATGCTGAAAAACGTGTATATGGAGCGAAAACTAATGGTTTATTACATTCTAGGTAACAATAAAAAAAAAACCGAACACGAAATAAAAATTAAAAGAAAAGAAACTTTTTACCTTGACATCCAACAATTTCTAAACGAAGACTTGGATATAAATGCCATGAAACAATATGAAAACGAATAAATCTTGCATTAAATGGTATCCGAAAATATTGATAACGAATTGATACAGCATCATGATTTGCTGTAAAAATATTTTGATCACCATCACTATCAGTTATATAATTCCATTGATAATAATCAAGACTATGTGATATAAGTAAAGATGTAATCCATTCTCTTGTACCTGGTCGACCTTGTGTCATGAAGCCATGTAACTATTTATATGAATAAATTCAATAAAAAAAAGAAAAGAAATAAAGAAAGAAATTGTATTCTATGAGATGATTACTTTTGTTGGTGTACCAAGATCTATTTGAATCCATTGATGTGGTTGATCTATTCTTGGACACCATGCACGATTATTACTATTGGAATAAAGACGAATATAATTTGGTTGACATTGTTCTTTACGTTGTTCATCGATACTACTTGCTGTTATTTGCCAATCTTTTATTTCACCTGTACTTAAACCAAGTGGAACACTACAGGCAGCTAGAAGATGAAATATTAAAATAAATTATTAACAAATAGAAACTTTTTTCTCATGCTGTTATTGATCCCATATTTATTTTATCCTTGATTTGTCTCATCTCATTACATTTGTATTCATTTTCTTTTAAACATTTGTCGTAATAGTTTCTAATAGTAATTAGTTTTCTATAGGTTTTTTTTTTCTTTCTGTTTTTTTTTCAAGTATATAATGTCACATCAAATGAATTAATGAAAGTACATAGGTGAATTGAATTTCATGTTGTATTTGAAAGTTGTCGTCATTTGTAATTTACGATTAAAATGTCAGAATATGTGAGAATACAAAAAAAAGCTCGAAAATTGATTTTCTTTCAATTTTTTTGTTGATATGAGAAAGTTCATTGCAAATTAAAAGCCATTGTTTATGATAAAAGTGAGAGAGAACAACGATGATTCTATACATTCTGTTTACAATTAATATATTCATATATATATATATATATATATATATTTGATACTTACCGTTGATTATCTGAATATGAAAGTCCAACACACAGAATAATAGAAGAACAGTGACCATGACAAACACATATCGTGAGAACAATAATCACATATAATTGTTTTATTTTTTCCTATAGAAATCAATTTATCAATATGATATATATAACATAACTAAAAAAAAAGTAAAAATAATCACATTATTCCAATAAATAATACTTGATGATAATCATAGTATACTATGAAAACATAACATATTCGCTTACTCATATATATATTGTATACTGTATTAGCTCGTCAAGAATCAATGATGAGTGTTTGATGAATGATGGTGTCAAAATGCTGACGATGATTTTCGTTGTCGTTTTTCTTTCGAATCAATTGTATTTGATGTGTACGTATATGAATGTGGATGTATGCATGTACCAGTGCAAAGCAAAATCAATTGATGACGACGGTAGCGGCGGTTTTTTATGTTGTCAGACAGAACGAACAGACAAAAAAAAGAAAGAAAGAAATAAAATAACTTGATCGTCAAAGGCAAACGTCAAATATTAAATGAAGATTCTATATATAATGTTCAGTTAATATTCAAACGATACAAATATAGAATAAATGAAATCGTTTTATAGATTAAGAAATCTACAAGGTTTTGTTTCGCTCGGTCGATGACTACTAATGACATTTCTATAATTATTGACTTTTAGTTTTTCTGTTTGCAATCAGAAGATAAACTAACAGATGGAGAAAGAAAATTTTTTTGTATCAGTTTCCGTCTGTTGAAATATATGATTGGCAATAGATATAATATAATAATAGTCAAAATTATTGTCAGATGTTATCTCGTACAAATTTTTAGTTTAATTCTTATTTAACTTAGAGACTGTAGTTATTGTAGGTACTTGGAAATTACAAGTTACAAGTACATGTGTTATAAGTACTTGTTGGTATTCCAGCAGAATAAAATAATTACTATAGACCAATTATACAGAATAAGAAAAACAACTAAGTTTTATTTATGAATAGTTATCATATTATCAATAAAATAATACGATTACTCGAAAGATTAGATTCTATCTAATTTTATATCGAAATCAATTAGTTTCTTTATTATTGTATCTTATGAAATGAAAGAATGTTTCTCAGGCATAAAGAAAATGAAAATTTTGTTTCAATAATGATTTTACAGTGATATTCTATGTTTTTTTTTCTGAATTATTAACTGAATATACTAATTGTAAACTAGTATCTTGAATAGATTGAAATGATTTCTTTCTTTAAACTTACGAACAAAATTTATAATTCATCAAATCAATCAAGTTAATAGTAAACTTTCACTTATTTGACAAAAATATATTAATATTGAAAATAGAAATTCAATGACGGAAAACTCTTGTGAACATCTCTTTGAAATGTCGTATGCATACTTTACAATCTAAATCTTCTTATCCATCATAATCAGGTCAATCTTAAGATCATCTCTAAAATAGGCAATTGTATGTAGTTAGTTACATTCTTTAATCAAATATGAGTCACAAGAGATTTACATCTTTAGTAGAAGACCTTTTTTTTTTATTGTTCACTGATAAAATTTCAACAGTAAATAGTCCTTTGACACTATAATATACTTATACCAAGCAATTAAAAGGATAAAGAATATATTGCGTAAAGGGAAAAAAAAATAATCATGCCAATATTTTCTATTCCTTTTTTTTTTTTAGATTAAAAGGATTTTATGTCATCGAACGAATAGCATATTCTTATAGTAGATATTAGTTTTATTAGTAATCGAGATGTAGAATATTACACATTGGAAACGATGATTCTATTCAAATATTCATATTATATGATAAAAACGAATTTCTTTTTCAATCATTTACAACAAAATCTTTTGTATAATGTGTAAAAGAAAAAAAAAACCTTTTGATCAATGTTCATATTTTTTAAAAATCTGAAACCATTGATATGTCATTATTCAATATAATTGAATTAAATAAAAATATTGACTATATTCTTGTAATAATACTACTCGAACGAATTCTTATTCAGCATCTTATATTGATCAATAGACTTCGAAGTACGTTGTCAATTCATGCCATATGAAATTATATTTACTATATCTTTCGTCATTTTGTAATAGTATCTCTATTTGTTCATCAGCTTGTCATGTTCTCACACGATTATTTAATATGTTTAAATAATTAATGAAAAGAAAAAGAATTCTTTTTTTTTTTTTTTTATATCCGCAATGAATCAGATTATTCAATTTGAATAAAATAAATATTTAGTGAGAAAATTTTTACTAGGTTTTATTTATAAATCTTATTGAAATCAAGATAGTACGACATTTATGGATTAGTTCGTATATAATTTAACTTTATTGATTTTGATCTATTTAAAATAAAGAATTCACTACGAATAATTGAAGATTAGAAAAAAAAAACACATAAAACTTTCTCTTATATCAGATTATATTCCTACTGAAAATCGAGAGTAATCCTTTTCTTACATACATCTGAAGTATTTATTAAACAAAATTCTTATCATACAAAACTAAAAGAACATGATATTGTTATACATCATTATCAAGTTGGTATAGTATGAACAATATTATGAAAGTTTATTTCGCTTTATCTTTTTGCATGAATTCAAATCATCAGTATTATATCAGTTTATAATTAAGTTATATGTTTGACAAAATAAAAATTGAAGAAACAAATGTGATTTATTCTTAACACCGTATCATATGTATTTTTTTTTTGTTGATTTTCAAATTTTCTATTTACAAATGAAAATGAAATATAAATACTAAATGACATTTGAAACTTATTAACCTTCTGTAAAGACAGACATATATATATTTATCTAGACAGACAGACAGATGGTTCAAAGCATCATTTGTTTCTCACACTTTAGTATCAGATATAACCACACAAAGACATTTAAAGTATTCGATTCTTTTCTTTGTATGCATATAATCATCGATCAATAATATATATATGTCAAATTCCGATCTATAATTATAGATAAATTCTATCGAAATATTCTTGCTGTGACCACAAGCAAGAGTACTCTCGATTTCTCTAACCACTCATCATCAGTACAGAAAGTTTTATTATATGCTAAACAGCCCTATTAACATTGAATAGCATGTGAGAGAAAAAAAAGAACGATACGACAATTATGGCGCAATCACCCATTATGCGAAGCATGCTGCTATGTAACATTGAACATTGACTGTGTCTATGTAAGTCTACTGGGAAATTAGAATAACGAACGACTGAAGAGTGATGATGAGTTTTATCCTTTTTTTATGGTTTGAATTTGCATTTCGCGTCTACGATATCTCTATGCAAAAAGAGATGAATAAATTAGTGATGCCATAGTTTTTTTTTCTTCTTCTTCTTCTTCTTCTGAAGTTCAACTTGTTCTTTGTTATGTAGTGTTCATCAATTGTCGGAAGCCTCTTGTGTGTCTAGAAATGAATGAATGAATAAATGAATATTGTTAATACTTGTTCTCATCATCAGGAGAGAAAGTAGATTCGGTTGACAGACACAAATGCGGATAATCAACTAACTTTTCTTTCTATATTTTCCTTTTTCTTTGATTTGTGTGCATGTGTCGTTAACTAGAGTTTGTGTTCCGTATGTTGTCGATCGAAGAAGGAAAAAAAAGGAAAAAAAAAGAAAAGAAAATACAAGTCATCATCCTTGATTATTCCATCCGTTAAACAAAAACTACATGGCCTTCTTCATCTTCGTCTTCTTTTCCTTTTGCACATTTTTACATTGACAAGAAAGAAAAAAAGAGAAGATGCCAGTGTCTCCTTTTTTTTTTCTTTACTATGTGTATCTAATGTGCTTATTGTTGTTCTTATTTTTTTCACTCAAGTAGAATAACTGGCTAGAATATGATTTACATTGTGATCAGTGCAATTTTTTTATGGTCAAGTAAATAATCAATAACGGTAAGAATAACATAGAATGATGATGATGATGACAAGTTATAATTTGTTTCTATATTAGCATATCAAAGAAATTAATAATAATTTGTTAGCAGAAATGATAATTAGAAATTACATATAATAAATTATATCATTTTTTTTTTCTAATTATCATTTGAATAATCAGTAAAATATTTTGATTAAAGAACAAGAAGAAGAAGAAAAATATTAGATATTGAACTTCGATGTTAATTATAAATATTGACTTTTGGTTTTGTTACGTTACGGTCGATTGATATTGTGTCTAGACACATATTACTGTATAGAAAAAAAAAAGAGATAAATGATCGAAATATCTATATCATTTTAGACTTCATCAATAATAAAAATGAATGCAAAAAATCGTCTTAATCTTCTCTTATCTGATATACTCCGCAATGAATCTTCATCAAATAATGAATTTTCTCAAGGATCTTCAACACAGATATTACCATCATTGACATTTTCCGAACATGATTACCATCCTTCATCAATGTTATCTTCAGTCATGAGAACAACATCATCATCCTCATCAATAGCACCATTACCACCACGTCGTAATTCTTCATCCCTAAGACATCTTCATCAAAATCATCATATTCATCAATCAGATTCACAAAAACAACAACAACAACAACAACAACAACAACAACAGCAACCACAACCACTTCTTAATTCTTCTACATTAGATGATATATTTCGTGCATTAACACTTGAATGTGAACAGTATTTAGCTGCTTCATCAACATCATCATATCAAAATAAAACATATGATAAATTAATTATTCAACCTTCAAAAACAACAATGCAAAAAAATGTTGATTCCAATGATGATGATTATGAAAATTTACATTCATCAAAATTACCATTATCGAATGGTTTATCTTCTCTTAAAACACGTATTGAAGTAATGAGTCCTGAAAAAAGACAAGTTGTTTCAATAAGTGTGTCATCAAAACTATCATCATCTCCAATCGTATCTTGTTCACAAACTTATCCATTACTTTCAAATTCATGTACAACTACATCAATTCTACCACCAATAAATTGTCATTCAAGTGATGAAGATTCTATTGATATATCATCATCAAGTACAAATCGTAAACGTCGTCGTCGTATCCGTAAACAACATATTATATCATCAACAAATCGATCAAATTCATCATCAGATGAACAAACAGATACAATAAATGGAATAATTAATGAAAAAAAATCAATTATTTCAAAACGTTCATATAGTACAGATCATCGTCAACAACGTATTAAAAGTATTTATGATAATCATCCAATATCAATATCTGCACAAAAATTTCCAACACGACGTACACGTCGACGTGATATTTCCTTACAACAACAACAACAACAACATTTGCCAATTCCAACAAAATATAATGAAGATAATCCATCAAATTTTTATTCACCTCTTTCAGTTTTATTAACATCAACACGATCAACAAATGATTTTGTTGATCGTTCACAACAGCAACAACAACAAAGACGATCACGTTTTGAATTAGTTAATCATCAACCAGTAACATTACTTGATCGTATGCATCATCAATTTTATCGAGCATCATCAACTCATAATAATAATAATAACAATAACATTCCTACACATCGAATACCATCGTATCCGGTTTATTAAAATGCAGGGAATAACAACAAATATATATATATATATGCATATCTAATTCAATATAATCGATTATTCGCGTTTGACATTTTCATGTTTTTTTAAAGTAATATGAGAAAAAAAAATTAAATATAAATTTATAGATTTTGATGTATGATCTATCATTTATTCAACATTTTAATAGGTTATTTCTTTTATTATACTTGAGTATGTCATAATTTCCATGTAATTAATTCAGTTATGTAAATTACTAATGTGCATAAACAAAAAAAAAAGAACGCACGTACTACGTTTACTCATCATCTATTATTGAGACTGCTCAAGTATACATTTGAAATGTGACGATAGTTTTTAGAAGTTTTATTTTTAAACATTATCATTAATTTATAATAGAATTAATTTTGAATGTTATTTTGAAAAATTTATGTAATATTATAGAAAACATTTTCAGTAATTTTCTCTTATATATTCTTTGTTAGATTTGTAATACTATAATTAATATTTATATAAAATAAAACTTATTTATATTGAATGTAAAGTAGTTGAATACATGCTTGAAAAATAGATATATATATATATATATATATATATGTATATATCGTGTCAATTAGTATTAGATTTATCAACCAGTGTAGATTTATGTCTATATGATTGAATTTATTGTAAGTAGAAACTTATGTTTCGAAAATGTTACTATCAAGATAATCAATAACTCAGATTTTTTCTATACAACCTTTATTGTAAATACTCAAGTACAATGAAGTTTTTAAGAAAAACAAAATGTAAACAACAAAAATGATATTTAACCTCTTCAGAATGGAGTTACTTTAAAAACAAAAGAAATGAAAATTCTCAGGATTATGAGTAATTTAATTTATTTTCTGATTTTGATTCTCCGAAAATTTTGTTCATAGCATTTTTTTCAATTCTTGTTACTGCTAATTTAATATGCGAACGAAGTACATATGTTTAGAGCATCATAAGAAACATACGCAAATAAGTCATGAGTTAATTCAGAACTATCATTTGCTTATATGTAATCTGTCCCTAAGGGAAAAAAATAGATACGACTTTGGTAGATAAACAATAAAGGAAAAAAAAACACAAGATCTGTATTCTGAAGGAATACTAACTATCGTTATTATTATGATTCTTGAATCACTATGGAAACTTATATAAAATTATGACATGCTTTACTAGCAGAATTTTCTTACTTTGTTAGTCGAAAATCGTTAACATTTAATCATTAGTAGCTTGTCGAATGATATAGTTAATATGATATGAAATATTGTTTGTCATAAAGAGATAATGCCGCCTATCTTGACAGATAAGTTTCATCTTTCTGTACTAGTAAATTGATTTATGACTTGTGTCAGAAGTTAACGATATTAGTGCATCTAACAGTAAATATGAAAAACCTTTTAACACTTTTAAACATTGGAAAACTCTATATCAACTAACTGAACTAGTTTTGATCATCCAATTTCTTTTGTATGAATGGCAACTAGGCACTATATACTAGTTATGTAATAGTTTCAACTTATCTGAATAACTTAGAATTGCTAGTATGAGGATCTAAAGTCAATTTTTATGTTTACACAATATCTGAACTTTTGATAGTATGAGAATTCTTTTCAGAATATATACTTTCTCATCTAATACTAATTAATTCATGTGAATTGAAAATTGTTTATATATTGTAGTAGAATACATAAAATTGCTTATCATCCAGTTTACAAGATGATAAACTATCATATATGTGAATCGAGTTTGTATGATAAGAGATAATGAGTTATTCTCTTTCGATTCATTGAACTGGAAGTTATGATACAAATCACAACACTATCTATTTTTTTAACATTCAATTTTGTTAATAGTATAATATTCTATCGATTAGCATATTTTACACTTGAAAAAGTCTGAAAAAACATAGCCTTTATTAATATTTGTAGTTTTATTTATCTATCGAAATATGTAACATGAGAATAATTGTTTTTTACTTGTCTATTTAAAAAAATTTCATAAATAAATAAAATTCTGCTATTCTCAATATTAAACTGAATGTTTTCTTTTTTCCTTAATTTGAAATTTTTTGTTTTTGAAAATTTTCCTTTTAAAATCTCTTGTAATAATAAATATTGGAATATTCTAGATATTTTCTATTCATTTTCTAATACAGGATATATTTGATCATTCTTATTCTCTTTCTGACATCTTACTTTTGTTTAAGACTAAACATCTGTTCATTAGTATTTGTACTTTGCTTCAACATTTAGTTCTATTTGATTGATAGATAAACAAATGCAATTTCTTTGACTAGACTACATATCATTTTTCATGACCCATTCATTAGTTCTATTGCTTACTATTGGTTCTACTGAACAAATAATAGTACTTTGCTGGCATTTATGAACGCAGTCCATCGATGAGTAATGCAAAGATGCATTATCTATTCATTTGTATATCTCATGAGAATGTATGAATATTAATCACAGCTGTGCTTTATGTTATGCTGCCCTTTTAGTCTTCAGCTTCATGTTCTGCTATAAGTGATAAAAGGATGATGCAGTGATTCTTTGGGGTAATCAGGTCAGTGAACTATTTTCTCCATACAATGCAAAGAACTATGATTGATGCTATTTTGTCTATTCTATCTTCCTATCTGCTGCAGCATATATATATATATATACGACTGATGCTTTAACATTTGATCATTTTCTCTTCATCTACCATTTACTACTACATTCTAATCTATTGAAACATAATGCATCTTCAATTATTTGCTTTATTTGTAATATGTATTACAGGTTTGTTTTAATTCTAATTTCTATTGTTAGAATCACAAATTCAAATCAAAGCTTTCTTATATATATATAATATTTGTCTTTTAGCAAGTTATGCGCAAACATTAGGTGATAGTCCACCTATTGTTGATCCTGTATTATCATCACTAGAGGTCAATAAATCAAGTACTGATAGTACAACAACAAGTAAGATTTATAAAAATAAAAAGAAAACAATAGAAAATAATTAATTCACTATATTATATTTTTATGACAATAGCTACTACATCAAAAGATGATGATGATAGTAAAGGTAAATCAAATATAATCTTTGGTATTTATTCACTTATTTTTATATTTAATAGAAGTTGACAATAAAAATAAAAAGTTTGATCATGGTCATAAGGACCATCATGAACATGAGGCAACAATAACTGTTGATGTTCATAATATTCTTGATTTATTCAAACAACAATTACAACAAACTGAAAAAAATATTCTTGCTGCATTAGGAAAAGATGGTAATTCATCATCATCATCTTCATCATCATCATCATCAAGTGAATCCTATCGTACAGCTGATCGTAAAGCTAAAAAACAAAATATGAAACCAAAAGATAATGACAAGGATGATGATGATGACGATGATTAAACTCTAAAATAATCATATTAATCTTAAAACAGTTTTTTTTTCTTTGTTTGTTTGTTTGTTTGGTTGGTTTTAGTGTAGTTATTATATTCATTATACGTATGCATCCCCTCTTTTTTGCCCATTATTGTATATTGCAATAAATAAAATTAAAAAAAAAAAGAAATGACAATTTAAGCTCCAACACGAGTCTTTATATGATTTAAGTTCATTTTAGCTTGATTTAATTCATGTCTTAATGAACGACATTCACATTCAGCTTGATTTCGTAACTATAAAAATAAATAAATTAAAAAAAAGACAAGAGAATGAAAAAATAAGAATTTTTTTTCTTATTTTTACTTTAACATCAGTTGTTAATCGTAATTTTGCTTGTTCAACTTGATGACGAATATCTTGAATATTATGATGAGTACGTGTTATTTGCACAATATAATTCTAAGAAAGAAAAAAAAAAAGAAATTAATAAATATTAAAATAAATAGAAAACAAAAAGTATCATGTAATTTTACTCCAATTTCAGCTTCTTTTGTATAACCTATCTGCATTGCATGTTTTGCTTCACCATCAATTGTTTGAATTGTTTTATTATGTATTTGTTCTAATTCATTTTTTAATAACATAACACGTTCTTCTAATGGTGGAGTTTTTTTCTTTTCAAAAAAATATTTTTTCTTCCACATATCACGTGCTAAATATATTTAAATACTTTATTAGTTATTAATAATAGTAATATATATAATCACCTTCTTTTCGTCGTAATGTTATTCGATTATGAATATTTTTTAAATGTTTAATAACTTCTTCACGAATTTTTTCTAAATCAGCACGACGAGCACGTAATTCTTGAAGACGTGCACGAAGTGTTTCAGCTAGAAAAATAAAAAATATTCAATTGAAAAATTATCTTATTCCATCGAGAACCCAAGCAGATAGAGATCTGTGATCTTCAGAAATTAAAAGAAAAAAAAACATTGAAACGTCTATTACTTGGATAACATATACGATGAAATCGCTTTGAAATCAATGATTTCTGCAAAACAATTTTAAATTCTATATTATTCGATCGAACAGATACACAATTTGATTTGTTGAGCATTAGAAGGATATGAGAGGATAATTATTCAAATTGTTTCTCTTTCGATTGCTGAAAACAACCGATCGCTAGCTACTTCCGTCCTCAACTTATTCAATTTTAAACTCCGAGTAATTTTAAGTCTCACATCGACATTACTTTAATCTCTTCCGAAGTTTTCATACAATTTCTAATGGTACATATGCAAGTCTTTAAGGGGACCCCCCCCCTTTCCCAACTCAAAATTTTCACATTTTTCATTTTTCATTTTTTGTGATTAGTATATAGATTTAAATGCCCTCTATCCATTGAGTACATTTTGAGAACTGAAAAACCACATCTTATATATAAAAAAGTCGAAAAAAATCACAAAATATGCTGAAAAAACCAAAAAAACACACATTTCTTTGCGTTTTTCTCAAAATCAGTTTTTTCAGCAAAAAAATGAAGTTTTCCCCCTTTTTCTCCGCCATTTCAAGTCCGATCGGGCTGAAAATTGTTTTGGTGAGACTTCGAGTGATTTGGGTTGGGCGTTTTTTTTTTTTTTT
>CAJNOL010003825.1:0-19327 GCA_905250125.1 Rotaria sordida
ACACCCACACCCACACCCACACCCACACCCACACCCACACCCACACCCACACCCACACCCTTTCAGACACTATCCGAACGTTGTGTAAAGAGGATATCCAGAAAGAGCAAATTTTTTTCTGCTGATCAATATAAAATTCGTTCTTATTTGACACGTTCATTGATACTTTTGATAGCATATTATACACCATAGGTCGATCAATTGTTTTAGAAGAGAATCATTCAAAGCACAAAAGATGCTAATATTGGGCAACAAGCACATGTCAAAGAGCTATCAACATCTGTTTTAAAGACTATCGATAATAATCTTTCAACTTGCATATCGGGTTTCTTTTACGTTTCATTTTGAATCCTCTACATCAAAGGATGACTGTTAGCTGACCATCATCAACTATGAAACTCAATTCGTACTCAACGAACTCTACCAGGAACTATGAGAAAAGCAGTTATCTCACTTGTTACTGAACACTATATAGTTAAATATTCTATGACTTTAAGTGTATAAATAACAAGAAAACGAATATTGAAGAAGTTTTTAGATGTGATAAGAATGAAAATCATAGTAACATTAAAAGCAAAAACGGGTAAAATATAATTTCTCATGCATTCCTCTATAATCTGGCAAAAATTTTTCACTTCAAGTATTTTGTATGAATATAATGAGACTAAAGATCACATGTGAATTCTACATTTTAGTCCGTAATGAGTTTCACTGACACAATCTCTATTTTTATTTAAGTACGATTTTTCTAATTAAAGAAACTGAACAGTTTGGAATACTTTGTTCAATTGGTGGTCATACACGTATCTTCATTATCATCGAGTTGAACAATTATAGAATAGTACTCATTACCATGGAAATAATAAAGCCAATGAACTTTACCAGTTAGCTAAAGCGATTTTCGGTTGATCGCTATTTACTTGATAAAATAAATTAAAAAAAAACTGTAATGTTCAATTTTTATGTTAGTCTTCATTTATTCAAACATCACTTGAAAATTCAGACATTGATTCAAGTTGACGTTCAACTAGGCGTCTAAATTTATTAGATTTAGCACTTAAACAATTTCCAAATTTTCTTTTTTCTTTTTTAATTAATTAATATTGAATAAATATATCTATATATGTTTAAATTTTAGTGGTAAAAAATTAATTGTCCAATTCATTTCTTAGAAGATGAATGGTCGAATAGTTTCGATTCAAATAAATAAATGAGCGTTTCATCAAAACAAGTAAGTATTTCAAATGAGAATTTTTCATAATTAAACTAAAACATTCAAAAAATTTTAACTCATTTAACAACTGAAAGGAATCGAAAATCTGGCATGTAAATGATCCTCCTTTTCCTCTCATTCTCCTTTTTTTTTCAGAACCATCTTCTACCTATTTGTATGGTTGATATGTTTTCTGTTTCATTCCTTCCGATAAAAGTATAATAGGAGTCAAAGGATTAGATTACGTTTAATTTTTTTAAAGAGGGAGATGGTTTTGAAAAAAAAAGGAGAGTAGGAGGGGAAAGGAGGATCATTCACATGTCAGATTGGAAATGCATGTGTTCATAAAGTTCTGGTCTACTAGTGAAATTCATCATGATACCCATTAGTATCAATAGTAACCAGAAGAGAAGATACTGTACCAGCGACTAGTACTTCAGTAGAAAGATTATTTAACTTAGTTGGATTGACATTTACTAAATGACGACGAATACGTTGATCGTTAAGTCAAAACTTTCAAATATATTATCTATTGTTTCTTGTTGTCTATCTATTGATATTGATTTGTTTTTTTTTCTTTGTTTTGACTGTAGTGATATATTGAATCATGAGAAAAACGAACGAAATAAGAACTATTGTTTGGTTTAATGGGCGTAACTATGAGAAAAGTAAAAGTGACTTCTACTAGATTACTTTTAAAGTAATTCAAAATTAGCTTTATTGAAGTCTAAATAGAGATTTAATAGATAAACAATTCAATAATCATCTCTAAAGTTATCAAGATAACATAGGGTACAAAAGCCTTGACACTAATTATTCTTTTATGTAGTGCTGACTTAAACTTGTATAAATTAAATGTTTGTACAGAACAAAATTGATATATTCGTCATTCATAACTTGTCCAAATTTATGATACAACAGATTTTTCAGTCTTTTTTCTGCTATCTGAATATGTGATTAGATAAGAAATTCTGTAGAGCTAATTTCATGTTATAAAGTTAGGTTTTGAGTTGAATGACTTTTAGCTAAAACAAAAGAAAAAATAAGCCAAATAAAATTTTTATATCGATTTCAGTTTGAAATTGTTTCAGACATTTGATTATATTAGAGAAAGTTTGAATTAGAAATGACTCATGAACACATATTTTTGAAATTTATTGTTTTTCTATAATAAATATCCAGAACAGAAAAGAATATTTGGTTGTAACTCTTTAAAGTAGAAGTCATGCTGTAATAAACAATACCTTTATCAGAAAAATTAGTATAAAGTACTAGTGAGAATCTTTCGTTTTTCTTCAATATCATTTGTATGTCAAATTTAGTATAATAGTTTTGATGCAAAAAAAAGTACTCGGTACTTATCTCAAGAAAAATCTTAGTATTCTTCGAGGAAAGAACTCCAAATCTTTTGCTATTCTCGAAGAAAAGCAGAACTTTTCTCCTCATTTTGAACAGTAGTAATCTGCAAAAGCAGACTATAATTAGATGTTAAATATAATTCCTCAACAAAGTTGATCATCAAACATTATTCAATATATGATCGAAATTTTTCTTGCTTTTCATTTGAGATGTTAAAAAAAAGACATCAATTTTTACACAAAAATCTTATCAGAAATTTTTCCATCTATTGAAGCACAAACGTTAGATGAGAATATGAAAAGTTGACTGACGAAGAACTGTTGTTCCCCTCAGATCATCTAGAAAATAGAATTTCTACTTCAAACTTTGTGTGAACAAAGTTCTTAATGAGATTCGTTAATAAAGAAAAATTTCGATTATTCAATATTTCAGGACAGAAAAAAAGAACTAGAAAAGTTACAACATGACCAAAGAATTAATCTAATGTTCATGGAAAATTTGAATTCGAAAGTCGATTTTTCATGTGACTTGAATAGGACTAACGGATTTCTATTGAAAGTTGGATGTTTGTTTGCTCTATTTTGATTGATATGATCTATTTTCCAAAAGAATTTAACAATATTTTTTTCAATTCCAAATTCATTTATCTCTTTGTTTTCTTTAGGATTTATTCATGAAAATTGTTCATCATTTGGATTCTTCGCCACTTATGCAATCCATTCAAGAACGTAAGTTCATTGAATATTATCTTTAATTTTTTTCATTTGATTTCTTTACTTTTACAATTTGTGTAACTGAAATAATTCTCTATAAGCGATAGTAAATCCAAAGACTTCAACAGAACTGTATGGATTAAGATCTTCGGAAAAAAATTTTATTTGATAGAGAAAAATAGGGCGTTAACTTGTTTTCGATTTACGAAGAGCGCGAAAGGCAATTCCATGAAAGAAATTCATGAAGAGTTTGAAGACATGTCATTTTACTCTATCCAATAAAAAATTTTTCTCAAAACCTTCGAATAGATACGAGAAATTTGATTTTGAACGTCTTGATTTTCCACAAAATCCTCATTCAAGTGGTTATATTGAAGCTTTCGGATCTGCTAATCTTGATGAAGAATCCTTTTAGCTGTACATCTCTCTGTTTTATCAAAGACAGTGACATGCTTTGTTGATATATAATCAAAGACTTTGTTCCAATACCATCTAGTTAAGTACTTTCTTATTGCATTTCTAGAGCATCAAATAATGGAATAGTGAAGAAATCTCTTCTAAATTAGACTAAATAAAACAATCTTCTTGTAATTAACAACAGTAGCTACATTGTGTTTTCACAATTTATTCCCACATGAAATGTGCTAGCAGCTTTATTATTATTTTTTTTTGTTCATAAAACACCAAAACCTAATGTTTGAATTGATGTTTTTTTGCTCAATAAAATCAAAGAATTTCTTATTCATTTTTTTTTTATTGTTAGTGTTAAATTTAATGTATTGTCAGTTGAAAAATTACAATACTTTATATATGTGTGGTACTGATGAATATAGTACATCAACTGAAACACAAATATTGAGTAGTAAGATTTTTATATTAGAAAGAAAAGTACTTGTTCTTTATAATTCATTGGACTGTTTATTTCAGAACTGCTTAAGATATTATCCGACATTACATAAACAAAATCTTATTTTTAATAATAACGTTGAATAATTATATTATGATACATGTCAACGGTACAGAACTTGTTGCCAAAATTTTTTTTTCTAATTTTTTATATATTCATATATTTAAAGTTTTCTAACAGATCATTACCATGATGGCTACTCTAGACATGAGCAGTAGCAGTGTCACTTGGACTGGGATCATCTTGTCCATTTCTAGACTTTGTTCTATAGAGATAATCCGTCTCACTCTACTGCATTTCCGATTATTGAATATTTGAATTTTTGAACTCGATGAGGAAAAAACAAGATTCTCTTCATTCTTATTTGGATATCATAATAATCTATAGTTTCTTTAGTTCCATTTTGTTGGATAGATAGATTTTCATCAGAAAAATCACAACTAGCTGCAGAATTGTTTTAGACAGGCCAAAATCATAAATATCAAAAATTGTTCAATAATAATAAATTTCAAAAAATATAAACTTATTCGAACTATTTTAAACATTAATTCGGTTAATCTTTTTCTTGGTCGTTCTAATTTATTAATGATATTTTGATCATTTAACACTAATTGTAAACCCGTTAGTTTAGTAAGTTCACGAAGTTCTTTTATAGTAAATGATAATACTTGAATTAGTCCACATCGACCAATAAGTATCATATATCGTATTCGACTTTGACCAAGTGTATCAAGTACTACGATATCAGTAATATCTGTTTTTGTTAAATCATCAATAGATGAAAGAAGAATATTAGCATAATCAAAATGCTATATTTCCCATTTCTATAATAATAGTTGGATCTGTGGTACGATAAAAGTTGTACTCAAAATTGAGCATTTTCTGGTACACCTGTTTGCAAAAATGTTTTTTTTTAATAATGAATTAAAAAATATTTTGTTTTTCATTTTACTAGCATATCATCCACAAAATCCTTAACAAAAAAACCATTTTCTTATGTTATCTCACCAGGAATATTAAAACTACGCTCAATAGATGAACCATAAGCAAATAGTATGATAAAATTCTCGTAGTTCTTTCACATGTTCATGGTCAGCTATTGTTATAAATATTTGTATAACATTTTTTACTTCAAGATGATCAGGTACAACGCCATCATATCGATCAAGACTGGAAAAATGAAGATGATTTTTCAGTAATATCTATTGTTGTCAGTATTATACGTATGAGTGGTGAAGGTAATATAGAAAGGATACGAAAAAAAAAGATTTCTTGAATATTTAAATTCGAAGACAAATAAATATAAAGTCTAGAAAGTATTAAGGTTTGAAGAATGAGTTTTTATTCGTTCTTCAAAACAGATTTATCTAACTTACAAGACTTAATTATGAGTAAAAATTAATATTTTGCATTTAACTGTTCAGAAGAATTTCTATGAAATTAAAAAGGTTTAAACATTTGAATTTTATTCTTTATTAATCTTCAATCATATTTATGAACTTCTTTTCATATGGAACATAGAACAATAGAGAAAAAAAAGAAGTAAATCTATTTTTGAGTTTTGAACCTCGATCAAAGGTCGTCCACTTGTATTTAATTGTGAATCAGATGGTGTACATTTTTCTTTTCATTGTTGAAGAAGGTATTACAATTTATGTAGTTGTTCTAGATGGTATTCATAGTCGAAAACGATCATCATAATTAGGGAAATAATTGTATCGAAACGAACACATTGAGTATGTGTTAAAACTTTATCTTTCGATAAAACTTGATGACGGATAAAAAGTAGCTCTTTCTAAGATTATTTTCTTTCACATGAATTATCACTTTTATCGAAAGCTTTGTCAAAGTGATGAAAAGCAGTTAACTAAACAATAAAATGAATAAAAAAAAGACAAACCAATAAAAATAGAATATTTACCAATCGATTAAAAATTGATTTGTCAAATATAACAAACTAGTATATATTCAAGATCATTGTTATATAGTGTTTAATAAAAAGAATACAAATTTGAATTTCGATAATCTAGAATCAAGGTATAAACTTTCATTTGCAATTAGATTATTATTAAAGTTTCACGAATATATGCAATGTGAAACCAGTATAACTCTCGAAGTTTGTACTGAAAGCTTACAAGTATAGTTCAGCAATTGAGCTACAACTAGCTAGCTTTTCATGATCATAATCAACACATTCACCCTGATTTGTAGTTCGTATTGCACTATGAGAAAGAATGAGTTCAAAACTTAGAGCTAGGATTTTGATAAAGAGTAAAATAGACTAGCTTCAATTCCCTTAAAATTGATCAGAGAAATCGGTGACAACCGATTGGTTTTAAAAGTTCAACCGAACTAGACTGATCTCAACTCTTATATGGGTGCATCACTTCTTCAGTTCTCCTCATACTGAATAAAATATGTGATAAGAAAAATCTTATCTGTCACAATAATGTCACATTTCCATGTTCACTTTTGTACAAGACAAAGACATATTTGTTATTTGCATAATCTATCACGTTCTTGATTTTCTGAACACATGGCATGACTTGAAAATGAAATGTTATTAAATTGTGATGCTAAATCTTGCTTAATCCTTTATTCTCAGGACTCATTCAATATATTTGGTCTTGAGACAACTATAGGAATAGTTTCTGCAGGTGCTAATTATGACAACGGTATAGTTAAATTTGGATCAAGTCATTTCACTGCGAAGATGCAGAATGGGTCTAAAATGACTCATTCGTCTTGAATAAGATAAAAATTGAATTGATTGTTAATTTGACTTTTTCGCAGTTATACTGCTAATTTATCTGTATAAAGTTAAAGACTTAGTTATCATGAACTATTTTTTGAAAAATGAGTAACTTCAGAGACATCATATATTCTTTAATATGAAGAAATGTTTCATGAGGACAATATCTATATTATTTCTTTCGAACTTTTCATAATATATCAAATATGCCGTTTAACAATCATTTTGTTTTTTGTTTGATTATATGCATTCATTTGGTCCTTGACGAAAATGTTTTCGAATAATATATATATACGAGACAGGATCTTGTCGGTTTATAAGTCTATATTTGATACCAGTTGCATTTAACGATCAGAGACAAAGAAAAATTTCAATAAAATGAATTCATTTGAACTCAATCGATCATAAAGTGGATTTCCTACTTGATAAAAATAAGCTAATACTGTTTCGTCACTTAATTCTTTATTAAAATGTTGAAACCAAGATAAATCACTCTAATTATAAGATTAAGAAGACTTTTTAGAGATTTATTTCAAAAGTTAAGATTTTTATTTTGTTCAAAAAAAAACATTATTTATCCTTTGATAAATCCATCTAAGAAATCTATGAAGGAAAAAATCAAATAATGAACATATATATATATATATGTTGAAATTCGTATTTTGTCCTTCTCGTTTTTTTTTATTTAATTATAATCAAAGATTAGATAACTCGATGATGACTACATTCAGCTGAACCACATTTGCAATCCATTCGACGGTCAGCTATTTCACCTACTGTATAATTATAATTCCAATTAAAAATAAATGAGTAAAAAAGTCAATCCATATATGTATCAATAAGAAGTTGTATATTATTGTTTTGACCAATTGTCCATGTTCTTCTACCAACATTACTTAATTGAATGAGTTTCTCTTTTATCCATGTCCAATCAACATCTTGTAAACTTAATCGATTAACTTGAAAATTCGAACATCGTGTTGGAAAAATTGAAAGTGATTGAAGACGAATTGATTTTGATCTTCCATCTTGTGAAGGTAATGGTGATATTGATAGATGTAATTGAAATAATGCACTAAGATCATTTCGATATAATTGATCAATTGCATAATCATCAAGAAAATCACCACAACCATATAATATTAAACCATGAGTACCATTTTGACGTTGAATAATTTCAATACCTTGTACATGATGACTTGAATGTCCATGTATAAGATCAACACCTTGATATATCATCCATCGAGCAAGTTCTTGAATTTTTTGATCTGGTATCCATTGATAATTTGGACCCCAATGAATAGAAAATATAACGAAATCAGAATTCAAACGAGCAGTAGTAATAAGAGGTTTAAATTGAGCATAAACTGATAGAAGATCATAATGTGCAAGAAGATGAAATAAAGGAATAGAAAACCAATCTAATGGATGATCAGATGCTGAAAGTAAACCAATTCTAAGTGATGTCAATGAACGAGGTGCCATTCCATTGATCGGTATAGGCGGTAGTTTTACATCAATTGGTGAAAATGTTATAGGTACATCAAGAAAAACTGGACCAAGAGCATGTTCACGTGATTTACCTGCACCTATTTATGAACAACGAGAAAATTATCGAAATACAAAATTAAAAAAAAAATGACTAACCAACATAGGATATACCAAATCTCTCTAAACTTTCACATGTTTCTTCAAGTCCTCGTACTCCAAAATCTAAAGAATGATTATTAACAAGAGAAACATGATGAATATTTGCCACTGTTAAACATGCTATATTTGCAGGATGAGTACGATAACTAAAAACAAAAAAGTTTTCAAGTTATAATATCAACATAAATAACATACTTGAAAGCTTTACCAGGCCAACGTTTATCATGAGTAGTTGCAGATGTTTCCAAATTAATAATATTCAAATTTCCCTATTAAATAATATTTATTATTCTTTTCGAAAATACTAATAAAATATATTTTACCATTTTCCACAATGGAATTGTATTTCCCCAAACGGTTGCATAATTATATAAACCTTCTTGTAAATAGGGATAACGTAAACTTCGAGATAATCGAAATTGACGGACGATGGCTGCTTCTTCAGGATTATGAACAGAAGTTGGAAGTAGTTGATCAATTAAACGACCTTGAATAGAATTAATGAAGAAACTAAAAAAACACAAAAACTTAATTTTACCAATCATAACATCACCAGCTAAATTAATAACAACTTTTCCTTGTTGATATGTTATCATTGTAGATGTGTGTGAAGTGAAAAAAATGTTTGAAAATAAAAAATTGATGTTACTTGAAATAGACGACTAAGATCAAATATAAAAGAAATACCGATTCATATATCATCTTCATAGTACGAAAAAAAATTATCATAAATTATATCAGAAAAAAAACGAGATTTCTTTTCTTTCTCTAACAGAATAATAATAAGAAAAAAAAAATTAATATCGATCTTTAGAGATTCTCAATGACGGAATATTTCGAAGGCAATGAGTGCAAATTTTGATCAGGTATGCCTTTACATACTTTTACTCGTTCTTTTGATGCTTATCCATTTGAATATTTTGTCAACAGAGTTCACTCTCGTCTTGAATTCAAAGGCATTCATGTTGCTAAGGTTTGACTAACATAACATCAGGGATAAGAAAAAAAACTATAAGTCAATGAAATCGGTCAGTTACCCGTTTTGCTTTGTTTTCTGATCACGTCTATATGATTTATCTGCTAGATAATTGACAATTTCATTGATTATTAAAATGAGAAGGTTCTAGTCAAAATTAACCGTAAAAATTTTGTCGATATAAGGTACTACGCATGCAGTATAATATTTTATTTTGGCACAGATAATCAATTTTCTGAATAATAGGGGTGGGTGTGAGTGTGGGTGTGGGGTGTGGCTGTGGCTGTGGCTGTGGGTGAAGGAAATCCAAACCACCACATCCACACCCACACACCCACACCCATACCCACCACACCCACACCCTCCTGCTTAAGAAAAAAGCAAAAGAAAGTGCTTTTCTATACAGTTTCTCATTAAATTATAGCGTCGCCCACCGGTGGGCGACATCGCCTCGAATGTGTTAATTCGAACAAATTCAATCACTCGCAAACTACCGCTAATTGCTCAGCTATTTTGCAAGATAATTGAATGATTTTTACACAATTCGATTCAGTAGACATTTCTCTACTCAATCGAGGAACTCGAATCTGTAATTGGTTTTCGAAAATTGTGTACTTCGTATTTTCCTTAAGGGGCCCCTCCCTCAGAAACGATTTTCCACTTGGGATAGTACATTTTAGCTGAAATTTTCAGGGATGACTTATCCTGGTGAGATACGCTTCTGATAAAAATGTCAGCCCTATAACTCGTACTAGACCGGAGTTCCAGCTGATTCATGACCCATTTTTGGAATCGATATAACTTCCTCACGACACGTGCTATAGAGCTCTGGGCGGTTTCAAATTAAAGCTAATGTCAGTGGGCAACTTTTCTCCGAACAGAATTTTGAAATTCAATCCCATTCATTTTTTATGAGCATTTTTGGTGACATGGTCTAAAAAGCAGCATAAAAAATGGTGGTCCAACGACAGGGTGTGAGTGTGTGGGTGTGGGTGTGGGTATGGGTGTGGGTATGGGGTGTGTGGGTGAAGAGACGATAAACACTCACACCGACACCCAAACCCACACCCACACCCCACACACCCACCCACACCCCACACCCACACCCACACCCACACCCACACCCCACACACCCACACCGCACACACCCACACCCCACACACCCACACCCACCCACACCCACACCCCACACACCCACACCCACCCACACCCACACCCACCCACACCCCACACCCACACCCACACCCCACACCCACACTCACTTTTCTCAGGCCAGGAATCAGCTATAAAAAATCCGTTCGGACAAAAATTTACTCTCATTGAGACCTTTAAAACAAAAAAAATTATTGGTTATAGCTGGAGGGAGTAATTCCAATTTTTCTGATTGGAAACTATGTTCTGAGAAAAACGCTAAAGAAGTTTTAGAAATGGATTTTTTCATTCAAATCCAGAACAAATCATATTACAATGGAATATTTTTAATATATTCCAATGGACCGTTCTAGAGTACGTAATAGATGAAGATACCTAACGACATCTGACATGCTGCTTAATATAAAAATGTTGTATGCAATGATAATGCAAGTGGCAACGCAGTTTTTCTGAAATTGAAAAACTTTAAAAATCACGAAATATCTCCAAAAATATGGTAGTAGAGTCAAAGTTTTATGTGATAAGTCTTTGAAAATCTAGTCATTTTCCAAAAAGCTATATATATTCTGAAAGAGGAAGCATCACTGCATCTTTCTGTGATAAAAACGCAACTTCGATATTTTTTGAAAAATTCGATTTTCTAAGGGAGAGGGCCCCTTAAAGAAGACCTATTTTCCAAAAATAACGATTTTTTTATAAAATTTGATCAAAGGTTTTCGGGGTCGAGGAACTCGAATCTGTAATCGGTTTTCAAAAATTGTGCACTTCATATTTTCCTCAAAGAAGACTTATTTTTCAAAGCTAGATATTTTCTATCAAGTTTGATCAAAGGTTTTCAGGGTCGAGGAAATCGAACCTGTACTCAGTTTTTCAAAATTTTGAGTTTGATGCTTTACGGCATACTACTTACAGATTCGGATTTCCGGATCTCGAAAATTTTTCTTCAAATATTATTCTTCAATTTTTGTGGTAACTGTTTTGGGGCTTATTGAAACTCCGGAAAAGTTCGCAGGATTAAAAACAATTCGGAAACCGATTTAGGTTTCCTATTATACCTTTTTGAGATTCAGAAAGTTCGGAAACCGAAAAGGTGTTTTCGAATACCTCTTCGGATACTAAATGAACTTTTTCGACTATATGGGTTTCCTAAGATACGTTTTCGGTTTCCGAAAATACCAATTAGAATTTTGAATACCCCATAAGGGTATCTGAAAATACTTTTAGGGTGTCCAAATCGGTATTTTCGAAAATCGATCAGTTTCCGAGCGTTCGGAAATCAAGAAAGTGTTTTCGTGAACGCTCTAGGAGACTAGAAACCCTTTCGGAAACCTCTGAGAGTTTTCGAATGGGTTTCTGAATGGTTTTGGATTTTCGAGAGAACGGTTTTTTTTTAAAGTGTAGGCCCTAAAAACCCGACCAGGAACTATCTTGATGTCCGTGCCACACGACCGGGTTTTCACCAGAATCCTTGACACATTTCGATGTGAATGATTTGAGTCTCTCTCATGCGTGCATGAGCTTCGTGCTCGCCACGGCTCCACCAGGGTGGTTCCTGGTCGCGCGCGTGCGCGAATTGAATAGTCATTCCTTTCATCAATTCGACGTGATTTATTTGAGAGAAAGGAAAGAAAAAAAAATCATCGTTATGAGACTATTCGAAAGAAAATCGCTGAACACGATTATTCGACCGATCGGCGACATAGAGATTGCCATGTCGATCGAAGGACAAACCCCAGGGACTGTTCAACTGATTTGCTTTTGCTCCTTCACCATTTCCACCAACAATGACAGTGCCCTGTTTCGATCCTTTAGGCCAACGCATCACTCGATGATTTCCAGAGTCTGCCACATAGATGGTACCCAGTGTATCGACGAACAGTTGTCGAGGATACGACAACTGTGTCAGAGCAACCCCATTGACTTGATTCCCAGCGACGGCAATTCCTTCTTTTGCACCTTTATTCCATTTCATCACACGATGATTGTCTTTGTCTGTCACATAGACAGCCTGTTGTTGATCGACAAAGATGTAGGTCGGATAGTTGAGTTGATTGAGACCAGCACCTTTGCCATTGCCACCAGCCGCAATAGTTCCATTCTTGTCTCCTATTCGATATCGTCTTACTTCATGTTCGAAGCTGTCAGAGATGTAGAGATATCTCCGATCGTCCATGGCTAATCCCCAACAATAGATGTTGTCGATGAGGATTTCTCCTTGAGTTGTGCCACTACGACGAGACCATTGTACGACTCGTCGATTTCCTCCATCACAAATAATGAGATTATCCGTCTCTTTGTCGATCAATACATTGCTTGGATGATTCAATTGATCCAATCGATTTCCTTTGTCATGACCACCAGCTACTACTTGTCCATTCGTATCACCCATCTTCCATTGGATGATACGATGATTGTCGTGGTCAGCGAAGACCAGTGTTTGATCATTATCAACGAAGAGATCCAAAGGCCAGTACAGTTGATTGGTGGCATTGCCTAGTCCATGGCCTCCAGCAACAGTCACTCCATTCTGTGCCCATCGGGCATTGGCTGGAATATTAGGAATCACTACAATGAACGAGAAAAAGAAAAGAAATCGTCATCGTCGTTGACTATGAATAAGATATTCTTCTTCGAAGGGAGTTGGTAAAACTTTCGAGAATGTTTCTTCCCTAATATACTCTAAACAAGTAAAATCTTTTCCTAATTTTCTATGCAAAAAAGAACTTCGTAACAATTCTTATGAGAATCCATATTTTGAGGGGCTTGTTTAAGTTTTTACCAAGATCTTTGAGGTTTCTGAAAAGTTTTTTTCGGGACATAGCATTTCTGAAATACTGAGAAGACTAATGCTATACTCGATAGGAAAGCATAGAGATCGAAGGATTTTATTCGTAGTTTATACGATGACCTGCAGAAATAATTTCAAGCCATAAAATAAAGAATTTTGTTAGATTGCTAAACTGAAAAGATACAGAGAAGATTCTGTTTGAACTTTAGTCCTTAGGATGCAGAATGTATCTTTCAGTATGCTTTTGAACGTGGTTTACGAATCGTATTGATTACATGATTTTAAGGTTTTTGCTAAATTATGGAAAGCGCTTTCCAAGAAGGTTCCTAAGAGGACTCTAGCAAGATCATATGCACGTTTACATGCGTGCAAAGCTGAGGAAGTGTGAGAAAATTTCACATGAATCTTTGAAGATAGAGGCTTTCTACTCAGGACTAGGAATACCTTGAAATTTCTGAGAATAGGATAAGGAGTTAACATTGTTGCAACCGCTAAAAAGTCTAATGGTAATAATATGCTATCGATCGATTGGAAGACATAGAGATTTGAGCATTTTATTCATAATCTATAATGCAGAGTCTTGCCAATAAATATCAGAAATGGCACTAGCAGGATTAAATTGTTGAAGGATTTGGGTTTAGGTAATAACACCAGAGATGGGATCGGTTGGCAGTTTTTCCGAACAGAACCGAACGTAAGTGACGGAATTTTTAAAAATTTCCAACCGAACCGAGTTTAGCGAAAGCGAAGTTTGTTATGCTAATTGAAGTAGTAGTGCTTGATAAACGAAAATTCTTTTATATAATAACACCAACGAATAATGAATATTTAGTACGCAAGCAGAACAGAAAAAAAATGTGTATTTACATGGGTCAATATCAAATGCGCTGTGTGCAACACGTTTTTAAAAAAATTAATTAGGCCGAACTTTTGATCTATACTAGTTGATACAGGAAATTCTTCCCTATCAAAATGTGTTTTTAATTTTTTCCAAAAAATATCTATATCAAGAAATAATCGATAGAAACCGACCAATCAAAACACAATAACGCTTATGATTTGATAATGAATCGATGATTCATCCTTATTTGATGGTAGACTAATTTAGAGAAAACAAAGAATGAAGATTGTTCATTGAATCATCACACTGCATTGTAATTTCCTTACCTCTTAAAACCAATAAAAAAATGTTAAATAATATCTGAGTTACGAGCGACATCTGATCGTTGTACAAGGTGTTCCAAAAGTCCGGTCGAAAAGTAAATGCATACAACTCCATTATTTATTAAACTTGTTCGACTAATTTTTTTTATATGATAGGTATCACTGGGAAGTTTTTATTTATACGGACGAACTTTACAAATACTATTCAAAGTTATCAGTTTCAACTGAAATACAAAAATCACTCTTTTTCCGATTTCAAAAAAAAACACTATGCAGTGTTTCTCTTTCAATGCTTCAGTTTCTTGCTTTTTTTTTGTGGCTTTTATACGGCGGTATCTTGCTCTATCGGTTATATTCATTTGTTTTGATATGCCATTGCAGAAAGAAGCCTAACGGGGTCAAGTCTGATGATCATGACGTCCATAAGATCGCTTTAACTTTTCGAATGATGCTTGGGAAACCAGAAGAGATGAACCGATCTCATAAGCTTGATCGTCATCGAACTTGACACTATTGGGCTTCTTTATGCAATGGCATATCAAAACAAATGAATATAACCGATAGAGCAAGATACCGCCGTATAAAAGCCACAAAAAAAACAAGAAACTGAAGCATTAAAAGAGAAACACTGCATAGTGTTTTTTTTTGAAATCGGAAAAAGAGTGATTTTTGTATTTCAGTTGAAACTGATAACTTTGAATAGTATTTGTAAAGTTCGTCCGTATGAATAAAAACTTCACAGTGATACCTATCATGTAAAAAAAAATTAGTCGAAGAAGTTTGATAAATAGTGGAGTTATATGCATTTACTTTTCTACCAGACTTTTGGAACATCCTGTACAGAACCGAACCGACTCAAATGATCAATTATTCAATTTTTTTCAGCCTTTAATTGTACATTCAAAAGTTCACTGGATCTTCATGTATTGCTAGATATACTTATAGAGGACTCTCTTTTTCAAATTAATGGATATAGTCCATTAGAAGAAATAAAACCTTTTCTCCCTGTCATGCTTTATCTACTTTTTTTTTCAAAGATTCTTCAACTCTTCCCCACCGTCCTCCGCCAATATGAATTACATATGTGAGGGTAAGTGAATGATGAAAAATAGCTTTAAGAAAGATTTAAGTTTCACTTAAATCTGTAGATCACTACTTGTTCTCTTACTTGTTATTGGTGGACAAATTTGTTGATCGATCATCGACACAGGATAACAGACAGGATGATTATGACATCGAGGATGACGAATACATATATGATCAGATTCATGACAATGGTTGGTTGTGTGTTCACATGCACGTAATTCAGAACAAGTCACCCATTGAAACCCACAAATACCAGTGTTATTAGCACCTGCCATATGGAAACATGCACATGCACTATTCGACGAACATTGATCATATTCAGATATCCCATGGCATATTTGAGATTGGACTCGAACTACCGACATACAAAATTAATAGAAAGAGATGGAAAACAAAACAAGAATCAAACCTGTAAGGCTTAAAAAGAAGATTGTTCAATATTAGATGAGTAGGAAAAACTAGGTTTTAGAATTACCTGAATAAAACGAATATGAAGCAACGAATTACTGTTGAAACCATCGCTTGAATTGGAATGAAATAGAATAGAGGCAGCAGTCTCTTTATATACCATGAAGAAGCAATATTTTTTTTGCACTCGCCAAAGGTAAAGAAGTGCATGGTGCCATTTTTCGATAAATAGAAATTCGATATTTCTCCATTACTTTCTTAAGCACTTAATTTATCTCCAGAACAGTAAGCTTTATAGAAGAAAAAAACGTCGTAAAAGCAATATGAGATTGCTTCTACGAAATAAGCATTTAATGGGCTCGTATCATTATATGAAACATGAGTATTGTTATTGTCAATCATCGACTCACTGCGTAATGACGACTTTGAATAATTTCAAGGACGAATTTGGCTGTTAATATTTGTATTGTTATTATAAGCAGCGTACAGAAGTTCGCATCTTAATCAAATCAAAGCCACAATCTATAGACAGTCACATTCATTTGTACTTTGGACTGTGTCTCTGTTGAACTTCAAGAGTTTATTTGCTCGATTTCTTCTCTGAATCTCATTTCTCACATAAAATATGTCCAGTTTAAGAAGAGATGGTTGATGTCGGTGTCGAGTATGAATCTTATGTTTTCCTACACTCACCCTTCACATCCACACCCTCACGCACATTCAGACTCCCATGCACACCCACCCATACTCACACCGACACTCCACATCCACACCCTATATGACAGTAATGAGAGTAGAATACATGAATGAAATGAGAAGAAAGAATCATGTGCAGCACTGATGAATTTATAGAAATTAAATGAAAGTGAACAGAGAGAGATACGACAAGATGGGTAAGAATAAATAAATAACTAAAACTATATATGCTAATAGCAATGTATACAAAAAAGTGCATATGATTTTGAAATAATAACGTAGGCAATGAAGTTTTGTCGAGATTAAATTTTAGTAACACTGTCTTATCAACCAATGATGACTAGGGCAGCATTTGGAGTGCTACCCAAGTTTGATAACCAAAAACTGATGTTATAAGTTGCACCGACTACTGTTGTAAAAGATTGACTGAGATAATCCAAAAATCCTACTGCACCATCGTAGAAACTATGGCTGCCTGAATGAGCGCATATTGTCGATATGGTACCGCTAGCAGTGGCTCCGCTTGGATTACAATAAAGATAATATTGAGACAATGGACTCATTTCAAAACCACCATTTTGCCGCAACTGTACCCCGTTGTATTCGACTGAAACGTCATCTAGACACCAATAGTTCGGATCTTGACGGAAAGCTAACATCATTGTTGTATTAGTCGATGTGGCAACAAATGAATATTGATAGTATGTATAAGGAAATGGTGCCACATTTGAAAGATAAAGTAGAGTAATGACCGTACCAGTCATTATTGCCGTGCATGTATTGTTCAAAACAGCTAAATCCAAATAAAAGAATGTTTACATGTAAATTCAAATATGATCTCAACTTTCTTATTTGAGAATGCATCGATATTTTTTTACGAGAAATACTATCGAAATACTTTAAAAACGATACTATATTTGAAAAAAATGACAAAATTCATACAGATTTCAACGTATTGTAGTGGAAAATAATTGTTCCTTCTCACTGAATTACAGTGTGAACTTACAGGATGGCACATTAACAGTTGTTGTCGTGGCTACCGTAGTAGTGTCTATGCATATTATGGCAATGAATCCATCAATAATAGAAAAAATTACAAAGGAACCTTACTCGTGACAGACGATACTGTTGTAACAGTAGAATCGGTTGATGTTGAAGATCCTATTTAAATGAAAATAAATCAAATAAAATCTAAGAAGTTTCGTAGATTTTCTATAGTGTTGCTCGATGTATTTGCTGTTCGTGTTCTACCTTTCATCTTTGAAATGACAACTCCAGCTGCAATTCCACCACCTGCTAATAACAGTAATAGCAAGCCCAAAAGAAGACAGCATACTGGTGAACAAATACAACATCCACATCTGCAAATGGATGAAAAATTTTGATTGAGCATATTAATAACTACTTAATCAAACTGTTGATACTTTCCTTCTTTGAGATTTTTTCCAACACGATTTTTCTTTTGGATGTTTTTCGTTTTTATTTATCAATCGTTGTTTCCTATCAATATTTAAATGACTATTTCTACTATTGATGAATATAAACCGATGAATTAGAAAAAATCAGTACTGTTTGGTGTTGTACTACTAGTACTTAATAACAAGGTAAAACATAATTTCACCGAAATATGTTTCTATTTGACGACGTCCAGCTAGATGTTTGTATGGTAATCTCTAACAGGGCTTCAAACGGGCCGTCCGGCCCAGCCATCTCTTCGGGCCGGGCCGGGCGGGCCAACATTTTTCTCGGGCCGCCCGGCTCGGAGTAGGTTTTTCTTTTATGAAAATATATAGATGTCAGTGAATCTAGAATTTATTAAAAAATTATTATCGTAGACGCTTATCTCGAATTTCAATCGGATAGTAAAATGAACCAATAATCTGTTGATAGACATAATTTGTTATTTGTGTAGTTTTCTCGATACTTTATCATCTCCTCACCAGAGAAATTGTTTATTATACTCGACTGTTTTCACGATAATTTTTTATTTATCTATGGTCATTCTTAGATATTTATCTATTAGATAAATATCTAAGAATGACAATAGACGAAAAATTTAAAACACCTAATCCTCTTCCCTTTTGTCAGCATCATGAAGTTCATTTACCACATTTGGCCAAACTGGCCAAAAGGTTGTATTCAATATCTACTACGTTCTGTGGTATAGAGCGCCAGTTCAGCACTGCAGGAGTTTTAGTAAATGAAAGAAGATCATCATTAAATCCTGAAACAGTTGAAGATGTAGTTTTTTCGCGCTCAGTGCAGAAAGCATTAATGAAAAATCCAAATCTTTTTTCAATGTAATGTTCATTGTTTTCTTGCGTTGGACATCTATTTTTGTTTGTTCTAGGGTGTGGGTGTGGGTGTGAGGTGTGGGTGCGGATGTGGGTGTGGGGTGTGGGTCTGGGTGTGGGTGTGTGGGTGTGGGTGTGTGGGGTGTGTGTGGGGTGTGGGTGGGTGTGT